>NQFO01000961.1:602-42233 GCA_003991265.1 Pseudoperonospora humuli
TGGCTGCGTTACTGGATTCCATCGCCGACTTGAAATTGGTCGGCATTTCTCCCACTGAATCCATAACGAAAGCCGCTTCGAAGTCCTGACTTTCTTGAGCCGCAGCCAACATCTCGTCCAAAGCCTGATATCGATTATGCCGCTTTGCTTTCGGAGCCTCCACGGCTTCTTCCAGCGACTGCGTGCGCGGGTGTCGCTTGCTGCCATGCTCGAAGTTTTCGTCCCGCACAGTTTCTTTTCCTTCTTCATTGTCGTTATCCGAYTGCGACGAATCTTGATCCGTCACCTCTTCATCTTGAAAGTCCACAACAACTTCTTTATTGTGACTGCGTCTCCCACCGTCGAAGACGTCTTCCATAAACTGCGCGTCACGGCTCACCAGCACGCAACCACTCTTGACTTCTTCGAATCGATACGCTTTCTCATGTTCCGAGTACCCGAGGGACCGTCATCGCACCGACCGAGCGTCAAACTTGGTGCGTTTCTCCTTTGGTACGTGCACGTATGCATGGCAACCAAACACCTGTTGAAGATTGATGTGTTCACCGAAGCTAATGCACTCTATGCACATTTTGGTATACATAATTGCATATGTGTGTAGGTAAAACCTACATAATTGATATATAAAACCTTGGGTACACTCAAGGTTTAACTTTGGAAACTTGAGCTTCAAGGACTGTGGAAAGTTCTCTGTAAAGTGAGTGGCTCGCGCCATCACTTTAACTCGCAGTGACACGTCGCGTGCGTCACCAGCGAGGTTCCCCAAAGCATGAGCCATCGTTCTGCACTGATTAGTATAGAGGACCTTTGTGACGTCATCAGACGATGTCACACGTGCATGCAGACCTGTTGTACCGTAATCCCTTTGGCTTTTGTCTCTGCAATGCACGCTGAAGGTGGTATGTGACACACACGATCTGGTAAACAGATTTACCTTCATGTAATGGCTGGTTAAGACCCATTACAGGAGGCGCATTAGTGGTAGAGAAAGTGGCATACCCGGGTGTGTTATGCTAAATTACTTCTTAGAAAGAAAAGGGGGCTAAATGTATTGTGACCGGTTGAGTCTTGTTCCGATCTGCTGTCTGAAGGACATGTCAAACGCCACACAAATCAAGCTACTCCGCTGAACGCTACATGTTCTAGCTTACGGTACACGATGAAGCACATTTACTGACGAAAATAATTGTGGATGGATATCTTGTCGCAATGAACCGCTGCGAGTATTTCCCCTGACGCACGCATTTGCATTTTACGTGTGAATGGTGCTATCTCAACTTAGGTCTTTGCAAGATAAAAAATGTATGACTAATAATATAGCAGAGTCAATTAATATAAAAGGTCGGACCGCACATGATCTAGAAGTGAAACTAGTAGAAAGCGGCATCTACATGAAGAAGAACACGGTATGGATCCTGAAGAAAGTCACGTTTGTGCTTTGCTAGTTACATGTCAAAGTGGTATTTTCCGCTGACCGGGCGTGCCCGGCCAGTCCTTAGTGGTAGCCACCTCTTTCTCAGCGATAATCTAACATCTGTTTGCTATTAAACATGCAGTAGTAAGTGCAAGAGCACCCACACATCATGCACGCCACTGTCAGCTGGTTTCCTGGCTCAGATGGCCTACACTACCCTTCAAAGACTCGCTGCTGCAGTAATATTTCAACACTACGGCGGCAACGACGATCATAAAACATAGAAAGGCACTAGTCCTACTATTGTCACCGCTTGTCACAGTTGGTTGTCACATGTTGCTTTGAATTCAACGTGGCAATTGTAGCCGGTCGCGGCTGCCAGTAGGTCGGGCTGACAGATCACATAGGCTTAGATAGCTAGTCCTGGGTCTGGCAGCAAGCCAGCCCTCAGTACGCCGCCTGCAATGCGGGGTCGTCACTCGAACCGACATACTTCAACACGCGAGTAGGGATGTTTTTGTGCATGGCGCGCAGTGGCTACCAATAATTTTATCATCTTGAAGGATTTGCCACGAAATGAAATGCTGCCACCCGCCGAGCTCCTTGCGGTGCCTCTTGAGGCTCTCATCCCGTTTACCATGCCTTGGTTGCCCACGTGCGCGAGCGGCTCCTCGCTGACGTCGAGGCTAGTCTCACTGTAGAATTTCAGCCGCGAGCCATGCACCTCGTACTGCGCCTTAGTCGCCAAGCGACAGGTAATGAACGAGCGCGGGTGCGTCTCCACAATCACGAAGGGTCTGATCTATCGGGTAGTAGCTTGTTGGCTAAAAGCCTTGAGTCAGTTCGTGACCACAATACGTAGTTGCCGACAGTGAAACTGCACGGCGTGCCTGTCGACTGTGCCTTGTTCTGCTGGCACCTCGTCTCACGCTGGTGCTGCACCTGTCTGTGCATCACCACATGGCTTTCCTACAGTTGCTCGAGCTGTTGCTGCGGCATGATGAAGTAAGACCGTCTTGGTACCGCGCTCGATGATGATCGGCTGGAACGGCGTTGGTCTTGGCAGAGCAGTGAAGAGCTCGATCGGTGCCTTGCACCCTTGAGACAGTACCGCCGTGTGAATAAGGCTTCCTTAAACCAACGGCAGCAGGATTTCAACTCGCGCGTGCCAAGCTTCAGATCCATCAGCAAGACTCGCATGACTTGCAGGATGTTACGATTGAGGCACTCAACGCTTTCGTTGTATCATGGTGCGTATCAACACGAGCTCCTAGTCGGCACTAAGCCGCTTGCAAACCTAGCTGACCACATCTTCCTTAGATTGGCTGCCTTGGTTGAAGAACAAGATCGACGGTAGAATGAAGCGCTTTCACCAGTTGATCAGTGCGGCAGCCGCCACAGCATTTGTCGGTGCATCACAGACGATTAGTAAATTATGCTGTCCTTGAGGACGAGAACGTAATTGCTGCCGTTCACACTTGAACCTATATAAAGGAAGTCCCAGTGTAGCAGCTTGTTGCGCCGTCCACGGCCGCGGAATTACGTTGCCCTTCACATGCTTACACATCAAGCACCAACTCAGGAGCCTGCGGCACAGCTGATGAGGTTTGCCACCGCGAAGGTCGCCTCGATCGTCGATAGTATTCGTGTCTACGATGCCCTGTAGATCACAATGAGACACGACGAACACTCGATAGAGCAAGCCGACTTTGTTATTAGGCAACCACACAAGTCCACTGAGGGTCCATGGCCCGTCCGCTATCTGTTAGCATCCTTGGGAGCCTTCATTTGCGCTCCGGGCCTACGCTGCAGGACCTCGCCCTTGGTCGGGAGCTCAAAATCATCGCTACTCTCGGTCGGCTGACCCTTCCTCACATCTGTCGACGCGTTACATACTTGCATAACGGGCCCACTCCTTTTCTTTCAGCGAAGCAAGCCCCCACCTGGGCCAACAGATCTGCTCATAGATCAGCTGAGCTGTCAATGTGCTCAATGCAGTAGGGTAGGCCGGTCAGCGACATAGCCCAACGCTGAAACCTGCCGCGGATATGCCGCTTCACCTCAGTGTCCGACGCGAACACGTAAATTAGATTCTTGAGGTCACGGTACAGCCAAAAATCACTGGCTCGCTCAAGCACGTATTCCAGATGACGGGCAATCACACGATTGGGAAAGCTTCCTTGTTAATGATTCTCCATCGCTGAGCCGTCGTGTCGAAAGCACCGCTCTAGCAAATCAACGGCTCATGGTGCTGGTTTCTTGCCGGTTGGTTGCTTGCCCACTTGCGCACTTGAGTCACGAGCAGCCCCCATCAACGCTCGAATGCGTCTGAAAAGACGCATAGCGTCACATTCGCGGAGGGGTGGCCAATCAGCTTAACCGCATGCATGAAGACCGCCCTGTTATCGTTGCTATATTCGAGGGTAGCGCCCGCTACGAGGTTTTTGGTCTGCCCGACCTGCTTGAGAGCAAGATCGAGCTTGTGACTACATGGCTCGGCCGTAGTCTGCCATGGACTCGCGCAGGCACCCCGCAGCGTAAAGGAACTGCTGCAGGTCGGCGGCCATAACTGGCAGTGGCAGTGACTGTGGCGCACGAATCCGCTCGCGGTCATGTTGAATGCCATCGACGCTGAAGATGCGGCCGCACCACTATATCTGCTTCTTGTACAGGCAGCTCTTCTTTGCGCTCACCCTCAGACGACGTGAGTGCACCTGCTCAAAAAAACGGCGAAGCGCCTCGATGAACGCCGTTGGAAAGCGTGCGTGCAGTAGTAGGGCATTTATCCAGACAAGGAGCTCAATGTAGAGCATGTCGTTGAGAACAAGCTGCGTTTAATTCTTGAAGTGCAGCGCCAAATTCGTCGCGTTTAAGGTTACACAGGTGGGCGTAAGCACCGCACCGTTCGTCTTAAAGCTCATCTGTTGCTGACTGTTTTCATGAAGCTCCATCTGCGCGAGCCCTCCCGATAAGTCAAATGCTGCAAGCCCATACGCGTCAGCCACATGCTGTGCCGCGACGGCGAGGTCTAGCGCAGTACCAGGGGTCGGTACCGTTATCGCAATTATTGGTTGTTAATCGATGGTCATCCGGAACTCGCCCTGGCGGCCCGCCTTTGGTACCGGTACGGCATCACAACCTCAATGGCTCATGTTGTTACCCTTGATGAGGCCCATCTCTTTTAGCCTTCTGATATGTTCACGTAGGAACAAACTCTGCGCAGGAGCATAGTGACGAGGTTTTGCACAGAACGGATCGGTTCCCGCCTCCAAGGTGATCCTTAGGGGATCAGTGCCAACAGGCGGGCTGACGACTCGGAAAATGTCATCGTACTTAAATACTAGACTACGTAGCACATATGGGTGAGCCAGGTCGAAATCATTCATTGCCGCCTCCGCGACCATCTCCTACAGAGCCACCCTCACCTCGTCGGCTGTCCCGGGCCCTGGTACGTCGTCCTTATCAAACGGATTCACGTCTACCACAACTGGCCCACTAGCCAGCTGCGAAAGCTGCTCATTCACGTTGATACCGAGCACCACGAGCATGTCGTTGCCCAGAAATAACTCCGTCTTGTTAGCGTCCACCACGTAGCGCTGCACCTCAGCAAGATGCCCAGGGTCAGCAGCCGTCTGCAGCTTCAAACTGAGTCCACCTTGCTGCAGGTCACCGACGCACCGCCCGCCACCACCACCTGCTTTGGCTTAGGTAGTCTCGCAACCGTCGGCGTCCCAACAATTGTAGTCTCTTGAGCTGTTCAATGCAAATACAATAGTGTGTGTTACCGTGTCTCTCTGCTTTTACTACATGAAGCGACTATGTGGAAGCGGCGGTCCTACACGACCCTTGCTAACAGTCGGTTCGAATGAACCGCAGTTGGTAGACTGGAATGTGGTCACGTCTGGTACAATAGTACTGACATACTGCTGCCCACAACAATGGACCTCACTTCCGCAACACTCATGGAAAATACACACAGTCGCCTGGGTGCTATTCAACGGTTTGTACCATTGTATACGCCATGGTTAAGTTGATCCGTTGAGAAAATCTATTGGAATATCCTTCAGGCGATATGAGTATTGCTGTTGAAATTTAGCCTGACACCCGTAACTGAAGTATCTACTCTTAGTTATGCAAGTCAACCTTAAACAGACGCCAGTAAGATCTTTAGCTGGGAAAGCGCCAGTCGAGATGTTTACTGGATTGGAAGGAGCCGGTGCTTGGTATTGTTATGATGACAATGAGGAGCAACGACGCAACCAGGGTGGTGGTCCAAGACATTGAGAAGCATACAGCAAACCTCAACAAGTATGACAGAGTCTGAAGAAAATCCATCAGGATATGGTCGAAAGAATTAGCGTCGGTAACTACTTTAAAGTGCAGCTAAGAAGGGTCAGTTGTGTATCTTCATTGTGGACGACTTCGTGTTGTGCAAGGGTAGACCCAAGAATGTAAGGAAGGAAGCTGATGGGTCGATGAGTTAGTCTTTTCGAATCGTCCAAGAAATCACCAGCCAGTTTTCTATTTTATTATGGCCGAGTCATTCGATGCTCATACCATTCGGCTGAAACACTACGCTGATGACAGCTTAGAGTGACGGAGGAATTGAAGTATTATATATCACCTCAAGGTATCAACCTGGGAGTACGAGCAGTGAAAGGGGACGATACACTCGCCAGTCAAAGGAGCGGGAGCTATAAGTGAGTTGGCTTGGACTCGCGTTAGTGCAGCGCCCGGATGCGTTGCAAAGTTTTTCGAAACATGCGAGGACACGAGGCTTGCCCAATACTACGATGACAAGCATTGGGGCGAAGAATAAAGGTCAAGTTTTGTGGCAGTGGCGAGCTCAAATCAGTGTTCCAGATATGGCTCTACGCTACGGCGCATTTACGGATTGTGCTCTAAATTTTAACATTTATCCGCTGTCGGTCCAAGGCGGTCAGCTGCCTTTTGCGCGATAACCCCTCGCTGCTGTTGGTCTTTTCTGACAATTGTAGGTCGTTGGTATCCAAGCTGCTCCTGTTGTAAGAGCGAGGACCTATCGGTAAATCCTCGACATTTTCATTGCAGCCATTTTACCGTCGAACTAGAATCAAACACCACTCGTGACACTGCACTAACTCTTTTATCTAAAGTGACCCGCACATCAGCACCAGTCTCTTACAAAAGAACGACTTGTACCACAGCACGACAGCAAAACAAATGATTCAAACACAAAATACATTCATATAACAAGTCGCCATTCGTTCAAACTCCTTTGTGTGATGTTCTCTATGCGATTTTCTCTTCAAAGAGCAGCTTCTGACAGCTCACATATCATTGACTCGGTGTTTGTCTACATCAGGAAGAGATAGCGGATAAAAGCTGTACCGAGATTGACTCAATCATGGGTCTACACTCGAACGTGGGGTCGTGTGTTAAGGCGTAAAGCTGCGCCACGCCACTCTCTGCCGTCACAGCTGCATCCATTTGCGCTTTTTGCAGTTGATCTTCTGTGCTCTTTTCGCATCCAGGCAGCTGCAATTCCTTACTACTAGTGGCGTACAGGAAACCCGAAGTGATGTCAGCAATGCATTGGACAAGTATTGGGGTGAGACGGTGATTGAACTTGAGTGGGCTGTGGCTTATCGGCAAGCGTAATGCTGTTGGACGCAGAGACATAGATGGCACAAAGGTCACATCAGTTACTGAAGAGTGTCGTGGAAGCGTAGCATCTTAGGACGTTAAGTGTGCGGGACCCGACTGTTGATAGGTCGTTGCTTGAAATATATATGCCTTCCTCCAGCTTACCATCTACTTGCCGCCGTCCAAATAAGCTTTTGCATTCCAGCGACCAACCTTATCGATTAGAAGCTCCTTCACGTAGACCTAATGCGCGCTCTTGAAGCAACTCGATCAAATCAGCTCTTCGGCAGCTCCTATTACTGCTCGTGCTCCGGATAAGGATTGCGTACCTAAACATCACACGTTCGCTCAGAATAGCCAGTGTCGATGAAGGGAAGCAGCTTCCGGGTGCTTATGGTCGTTACATGAGCAGTACAGGCCCTCGGCTTTGAACGACTACGACATAGCATAGCTGCGGCACTAAATCATGATTTTTGATACCGTGCCGGTCAGAGGACCATCTCCTGCTGGTCAAATCCCGCAAGCGGCGCGTGTCACGGGGATTTGCATGACCCGTCTGCTTCAAGGTATCCTTCATGGTGTTTGATGATTGAGATGTCAGACAAGTCGGTCTTGCAATCGGCGAAAAGGCCGAACTTTCGGAATGATATGTCGGATTTGTAGAGCGTATCTTTGAAATTTCAGCTGATCAGATTAATTTGGTGGCAAAAGGTGGACTATGCAGGGTTCAGCGAATCTTGAGAAGTCCATCGAGTCGTTTCGTCGGTGGGACCCAATGTGGCTTGGTAAAAGAAGATCCCGATTGGGTTGCATCGTGTGCTGTTGGCGCTACTAGTGTCGACAATATCATTGCAGTGTACGCAAACTGCAGCAACACCTACGGGGTCTGCTCAGGATTAGCTCTTTGAATGAATTGCCGGCTGCCCGGCTGGCTCTCCATCGTATGGATGGAATAGCTCACGTTTGTCATACTTATCGAAAACGTCTTCATTTATAGGAGTTGTTGCACAGCAGACACAATCGCCCGCTAGTACACAAAATAGACGCCGAACCAGCCAAACTCCGGGATGGGGTGCTACCATCCATTCCTTTCCATCTCTCACTTCACTATCTGCTGTCTACCACGCGAGCCATCACCAAAGAAGTATGCAAATCACGAAGCCCATCGTCTTCTCAGCAGTCCTTGCGGCCTTCGTCTCAGCGGATCACGCGATACCTGCGGAAGCTATCGACACGAACACGATAGACAAGTTGCCGACATCAGCTGTCGCTGGTCAAAACCAATCTGGCGAGATGCAGTCGTTGCGGACTGTTGACGCCGTCAGTGCAAAGGCTACTGAAGAGCGAACCATGAGTCAGGAAAGCGGTATTGTGAGGAGCGAGTCCGGTTTGCTAGCGAATTGGAAACATCAGGCTGAAGAATATTTCGGAGAGAGTATTCTTGAGGCACAATTTCATCTGAATTTGAAGCCTCCGGGTCCAAGCTTCAAGAATGTCGATGAAGCACGCGTCAAAGAATACTTGTACGAGCTACTTCAACTACGACTCAAGGGTCCCAGCAGCTATCTCACGAGAAGAAGGAGAAGATCGATGCTCTTCTGCATGAGAAACTCTCTCAATCCGATATTCTCCAGGAAATGAAGATAACGGACCCCTCCTCAACCGAAGTCTTTTCAAAGTACATTGATCATGTCAACGAAGAAATGCGCAGCAAAGCATTGCTGTGGATAGAGGCGGGGAAAAGCGAGGACGAAGTCAAGCAACTGGTAAAGGTCGTTCCTCACGAGAACCTGCAGGATCAGTACGTCGAAACATTCATCGAAATGTCGAAACAACCAAAACGCCCTGTTTTGGGGCAATTCGACAAGTGGTATAAGGCTCAAGTCCTTCCAGCAACCATTGACGCCAACTGGAAACCCACAAATCCCAAGGAGCTTGAGGTGAAGAACTCAATTCTTGAGAATTATTCTCAGCGTCGTTACGCGCAAATGGTACTCTACACATCGTGGCAGCGGCAAAAATTAGATCCTGCTAAAATTCGTCTGGTGTTTGATGAAATGAAGAAGGGGAACCTCATCACAGAAGGCGAAATGGCATACACAACCTTCGAGATGTACGAGAAATGGTGGGGGTTTCAAACCTAAGGTTTGACGCTTGAGGCCATAAATGGTCATAACGGATCGTGATTGATAGCTCCGTCGACTTCAGCGAATAGCCAAAGTCATTTTTCTTGACAAATTGAAGCTTTCTTTGAGCCTGTGAGGCCTTAGCAAAGTTTCTTCACTATAAAGAGACTTTATAAGATGTTCATGCTTTAGTTTGTTGCCTTTGCTCAGGTGTTGAGGCAGATACATTGGATGATCAGCAACCTACATAGGCAAACTTGCTCAAGAACTGTCTTACGTGCTGCTTAAACAGAATTTGTCAGCGGGTGACGATGCGTCGCATGTATGGTTGTTGTTCGCGGTGAGCTACCGAGTCGTTCTATACAAATTAAGCGCGAGACGTTTGTAGAATGTACGCGTACGTATCGGCATCTCTTGTCCTGAATAAGAGCAGCTCTCAGTCAGCTCATATCGAAATTGTCGCGAATATCGGGTGGGTTAACGAAGTTCTGTAGCGTCTCAAGACGATCATGGAGCCGCGTTTTCTTCGCAACAACATCCTCCTCAATTCATTCTATGAAGACGATACATTATTGACGCGGTACATTACGTGCGAGCACAGAATTGAGTATAAACACACGTCCACGCTCTTGCAGCTGTTAGCTGTCTAAAGTTCTGCTCTCCAGAGCTAGTAATCAACGATACAGAACAACTTTAAACAATGTTTCCTGTAAGTGATATCAAGACACACGGATTGTCGTCTCATCCCCACGTCTTATGTATCACACACTATTGAACGACGCTGTCTTTGAGCTTGGATGTTGTTAACGCTTTTTAAGCTGATAAATGAGGTGTCCCAAACTGTCGGAACACACTTAGGGAATGTATGTAATATGTGGTAGTTTGTATGGTGAGCCAAAGTCGTGCAGAGCGAACCCTGTAACATGATGATCACCTCATTGCTTAAGTTCGAATGCCTCGTCTGTACTTATCCGAATTTGCACGGTATTAGTGTCACCCACTCCGCCCCCCCACACCTTTAATAGCTCAAGAGACTGATGGCAGACGCGGAGATGTCGGCGATCGATGACGATACGGAACGAAAGAAGGCGCTGCTGGTTTTCAAGAGTAATGTTCAGTCAGTATCTGATGATGATGATGATGATGATGGTGATGCCTCGGATGAAGAGGAGGAGGACGCGGCGTTTGTCAAGAGCGACGCAAGGATTCGTTCGCCAGTGTTTGGGAAAGAAGGGGGTCATTATCCGAATCCAATGCAAGACGCAGTGGAACGTGCTACTAGGACAGGTGGAGAAGAAATAGACGAAGAAGACGAAGGCGGTGTGCAGGTGGAGAAGGACGATGACGAGTCACTGGATGCGCCTTCTGACGACGATCTGGACAGCACAGCTACTCCAAGACGTTCTGAGACTGATGAGGACGATGACGAAGCTCTGAAAGGAGCAGCGACGTCGGGAACTTCCATTCTCGATATAAACGAAGACCGCGTCAAGCAAACGAAAAGACCAGCGCATAGTGAGACGGACTCTGCGTCTGAAGCGGCCGTGAACCACGTACCATCGCCCAGTCCCAGTAGCACTAGCATCCAGAATGTGGAAAGCGCGACAACTTTGATGCTCAAGTCTGGCACATCTGATGTAGGCGCGATTATTGCAGCGCGACGTCGCACTGTTGCACGCAAAGAGTGCGAAGTGTGTCATGAGCCACGAAATGGACGACGTGCGTTGCTCTGTGTCCAGTGCAAATGTATGTACCACACGAGCTGCTTTCGACAACAGTATGCAAAGGTCGTACAAGGACCCAATCGTCAATGGTATTGTCCCGACTGTGAATCAAGTGAAAAGAGTGCACCCGCGGAGAAAGTACTCACCAACACGCCACGCAAGCAACAGCGCGTTGATTCTTCTGCCAAATCTCGCGGTAGTCGCGTCATGAAATCGTCATCCACAACACGAAGCAAGACGGACAATGATGACAGATCCGGACTAGCTGGAGGCTTAACAGGGGCTGCAGCAGAGGCCGAGGTGCAGCGCTTGACAGATCTAGCATTACGTGGTGGCAAAAATGTGAATGCAACGATACTGGAGCAAACGGGCGAGATGCTGCACATTACCCAAACTCTCGCGAGGGAGATCAATAGCGTCATGGGCCTGAATCGTCTTGAAGCCGCTAGTGGTGCCACTCCACATGGCGTCGTCTGCGATGCTAGTTCTGGTAACAGCAATAACAATATCAACGCTGGGCAGCAACAGCAGCAAGTACCATCTCCAGATCCGCCCCCGTTCATGCTGGTCCCTCCATCGTCTTCAACACACGCGTCTTCTACCTCTTCAGCCCAAATTGTTGCCACAAGCGACACCAATTCACATGCCGATGACAGCAATGGTAACGCTACTACGCGGAATGCTCCAGCGTCGTCAACGGTGTCTGAGAACGATGTTCTAATGCTTCGTGTACGCAATGGACTGGACGCTTTGAAGCAGTTACTAGAGCAACTCCAGGTTGCAGGTATTCAATTCGAGGTTGACTTTATCAAAGAGATCAAGGCAACACCGAACCAAGATCGCAAGGGGACATCAGGCAGCGGAAGTCGCAAATCACAGAATCAAACGGGAACAGCAGGCCGCTCGGCATCGGGATCAAAGGGAAAAAGTGGCGCCAGCCGCTTGTATTCATCGAAACAGATTCAGAAATTGGAGGAATGGTACCAGCGATCATCTCGTCCCGAGTCGAGTGAGATTCACTCGATGTATCGCATTATCAACTGCCCAGACTATGCGGACCCGGAACTGCAACCTGAAGGTATTTCCGTGAAACAAATTCGTATTTGGTTTGACAATCGACGTGCAAAAGAACGTCTCGACTATATGCGATTGAAGATGAAGGACATTTCAACAACTGACATGGATGCCGATAGTATCAAGAAGATGAAAGCTGCATACATTGACGAAGCCAAAGAAGTGCTCGAGGCGCGGGTCTCCCGGATGCGCGAGAATGGACAGGGATCCGGTCAAGTTGTCGATGAAGCAGACATGGCTCTTATTGCGAATACTGCAGATCAATCAATTTACAGCAGAGCGCCCAAAGGTAGTCCGTCGGGTGCTGGAAAAGCAAGCAGCAGCTTGGCGAGTGCAAGCAAAGATGGAAATGAGAGTCTTCGACCTCATAATTCTTCCGGACTCAGCAACCAGAAGAAGCGAATACGAATTGATTACGTGGCTTCGGTGAGGAAGGCAATCAAGGACGCACGTGACGCTGGCAAGAGCGAAGAGGAAACGAAAGCGCTGCGTACTGCTGCAATCGAACGCGCGCGTGAGAGACTACATGTTCCCTATAAGAATGCGCGGACTGGACCGTCAAAGCCGCTAGGCAAAGAGGAGCTGTCGCACATCAAGTTGAAAATGTTAAAGTTGCTGGAGGAAGATGCACCCGCTGAAGAACTCACTGACATGATTGAGTTGCTCTTGTCGCTCAACATCCCGCACACGGTTCTGATTGAGTCGGGCATTCAACGGCAGTTGGAATTGATTCTACTAGCGCACAATGACAACAAAGAACTTGTGCGGCAAACGAAAAAGTTGCAGGAAGAGTTTCAATCGATCGTGGAGAATGGCGATGCACCGAATATGGTCGCAGCGATGACTGGAGAGGCAAATACGAGCAAGAAGCGAAAAGAAAAAGCACGGTCGCTATTGCTGAGTGTCGATACCGAATCATTACCTGGAACTCCCGGGTCTTCACCGAGTTCGGGCCCAACACCTTCACCAGAGTCACGACGGCCGCGTGTCAAGTTTTCGCTGGCTCAGTTGGTGAAGCTTGAGAAGTACTTTCACAAGGAAGACACGCCGAGTAAGAAGAAATTGGACAAGATTGCGGCACGGTTGAACGGGATTGCGTCTCTGGACCCATCAAGCGATGCAGCTCAGAGATCGATTGATTACAAGCAAATTCGGTGCTGGTTTTACAAGCGGCGGTCGGCCAACCAGCCTCCTCAAGCTTTGAGCGGTGCAGACTTGCACATTGATGACGCTGTCTCGAGCTCGTCGAGTTCAAGTGATACGGAGTCGGATGACGACAACAAATCGGAGAAGGGACGCACGAAGTCCAAGTCGAATGCAGCGCTTCCTAGTCTTAGTGGAAAGCGCAAAGCACAGTCAAGCGACGACAAAGTCGGTGTCAAGCGTCTCAAGAAGGAGCCATTCGTTCAGCCGACTCCTTACGGGGGAGTAGGTGCAGAGAATAAGGAGATGACAGGTACTAACAGGAGCGATGATGAGTCGGCAGGCAGCATACACGCAGGGCGGGTCTTCAATGTAAAGCAGCTTGCTACAATCATTGAAGAGTATGAAAAGAATCCGAGGCCAACTGTGTCTCGAATGGAGGAATTGCTCAAGGTATTGAATCAAGTGGACCATGCCGACGAGCACTATGCAAATGCCGTTGGAGTGACAAAGCGGCAGATTACCAAGTGGTTTTCAAATCGCCGAGCAAAGGAACGTCTGGACCTTTTGAAAATGAAAAGTAAGGAGACTCCAGCAAGTGTTGAAGCGAGCAACAGTTCCGAGAGTGAAGGTGAAGAGGAACACGGCGCAAGTGAGACAAAGGGTGGTCCCATTGGGCAAGTCACGATGGTTGAAGGACGAATTGGCGAACGACAAAGACTCGACGAGGCAGAGGATATGAAAGTTGATGCATGAATAGGCCAACTAAGCTGAGTTGAATAACTTTGATGCTTGAATGTGCTTTACTTTGCAGTCTTTGATCCAGGTGGGATGTCGCTTGGACTTGAATTCAACTGGGGCTGATCAAGTTTCTCGATCGCTAGGGGCAATTCGACGGAGTCGATCAGTTTGACCATGCGGTACGAGCATTCGATGGACGTAATGCACTGCTTTAATGTTTTACACAATACGCGATCATTGAGTGTGTCTAGTTGACGCAACAATGGATAAAGTCCACCGTATTGAGTAAGCAAGTGCACTGCAACGTCATCGGTCAAGTTGGCTACCCTTGGAAGTTTTTTCCACTGATGTCCACAAAGTGCATGAAAGTCAGGGAGTAAGCTAGGCTGTAAGCCAAACCGCCCTCGTACGTTTCGCTCACGAATGTATCGACGCTTGGATGGTTGATAGAGTTCCACCGTTGGAGCAGTAGCCGCGACTTCAATCTTGTCCTTGTCTTGAACAAGCTGCAAAAAGTCGTTATCGTTGGAAATGAGCACCACATCGAAGCCTGCGGCCGTGTACTGCGTCGAATACGACGCAATGACGTCATCGGCCTCAAGTCCTGGACACTCGATACAATTGACGCTTGCCCTGTTCAAAATCTCTTTGGCATATGCAAATTGTGGCGTCAGTGAACGTGGCATCGGAGCTCTGTCTCTCTTGTAACTTGGTTGTAATATTCGTCTCGTAGTGGGGCGCTGCGTCGAGTCAAATACGACCGAAATGTGCTCCGGTGCATGCGTTGCATTCATTCTTCGTAAGAGTCGCATCAGACCGTCCACTGCGCTAGACTTGACTCCATCACTATGCACAAGAAAGAAGCCTCAACGTTTGACCAGAGCCTGAAACCATTTGACGACGTACCGTTCGACGGTAGACAAGGGGTCATAGAAGTGGTAGAGTACATTATTGCCATCTACGAGCAAACTCTTCTTTCGCGACATTGGCGTCTCTTTCATCATTGCAACTACCGCCGACACAAGTAAACGTCGAGCACTTCCTTGTTGCCCAGTCATTGGTAAATATAACGATAGGGAGAAAATGACACGAAATGTGTCGCCAAAAGTCAAGTGTTGAGTTGATTTTTCGCTTTCAACATGGCCGAGAATGAGGCATTCTTGCCAGTCACGCGGCAGTCGTCGGCTGCTACATCAAGTCGTATCTGCTCAACGGTGACGTTCTTTCCCTTGTACGCAGCTCAGCGACTCTTGTCATGTCTACGACACTCGCATTCCATTCGCATGCAAAGCGGTCGAACGTACGTGTTTGCTCCAGAAAGCAAAACTTTCTGGTTTGGGTCTTTGACACTTGAAAATTGACGTTGGCAGAGTCGTCGTGAGCTCGGAGATCGCCCAAGGAGGCTTTTCTATTGTTTATAAAGCAAGAGATACTGAGACGGGGGAGGCATTTGCGCTCAAGAAGATTCTATGTCAGACGAGCGAGCAGGCCCAGTCGGCGAAGGCAGAGATTCAAGTTCACAAGACGTTCACTCATCCAAACATCATGCCACTTAGCGACTATGCGGTGACACCGACGGAATCCGAGACGTTTGAATATTATTTGCTGTTTCCATTCATGGAGGTGCTGCGAGTGTCTTGAGCAAAGAGCACATGGAGTTGCAGGTGAAATTATTGACCTCTTTTATTTGATGGACACAGAACGGAACTTTACGTGAAATGATTAACGCTGCAATCAGGTGCGCACTTTTCAACTGCTAATGCAGAATGACTGTGAATTGTATTGATGCTGGTGGTGGTGGTTGCTTTCGTTGTGGACAGTCAAGACGTGCGGATCCCAGAGGCGCAAATTCTTGACATGTTTCTTCAGATTTGTCGTGCTGTAGCCGAGCTGCACGCAAAATCACCACCACTTGCTCATCGTGATATTAAAGTAGGGCTTGGCTGCACATACAATGGCGACCTAGCAGATGACTAACGTGTGCATGTTTCTTTCAGCCAGAGAATATCATGCTGTCAGACGAGGGTGAACCATTGCTCACAGACTTTGGCTCGGTCACTACAGCCGACGTCGTCATCTCGAAGCGCTCCGATGCTCGATTGCTACAAGAACACGCTGCACAACACAGCTCGATGGCGTATCGTGCGCCAGGTGCTACAACGTTACTTGCTTGACATTAGCTTGCTACGTGCTGACAAGATCTTTGTTTGTGCAGAGCTCTATGATGTGCCCGACAACACGCATATTTCCAGCGCCACTGACGTATGGTCACTAGGTTGTTTACTGTATTCTATGGCGTTTGGGTACTCTCCGTTTGAGTGCTCCTTTTACGACTCTGGCGTCGTGCGCGTTGTCGAGTGCACGTATTTGGCAGTCATTGGGCCCATCAAATTTCCAAAAAATTGCTCGTACTCTCCGAAATTTTGCGAGATGATTCGGTACATTGATGCTGCTTAGCAGACGGAACAACTGCTGTCTAATGATATGCTGCCGTGTTGTTGTCGCAGGTGGATCCTCACTCAAGATGCTTCCGTACGACCGTCCGTGTTCGACGTGATTGAGCGGCTACATGATGAATAAAGCCTGGGACAAGTTTTGCGTGAGTTAGCAGCTTTGTCCTCACGAGAAGAAGAGATATCATACTTTCAGTGCATCATGGTAACCATCGGATGCTGTTTGCACTGCAAGTCACTCACTCAATGTCTTTATGTGTAGCTATCCAATCTATCTTGTTGAGCTAGAGACCATTCCCCATATGGAAGCCTTTGATTGGCTACGAGGGCACTGGGCTGACCATGCATGTTGAAAGCCTTCAGTTTTAAAAGTGTGCACTGCTAATGAAGTCCGTCCTCGATGCAAATGCAGACAACTCAACGCGATGTGAAGCCTGTAATGCCTATGGTGCAGTGTTAAAGCTGGATGGGTGTGGACATCGCTTCCATCCTCGGTGCATTTACTCGTGGCCAGCGACGCACTGTGAGGCGTGTGACGAGCCCGTTGTAGTCGTGATTGTGTATCGTGAGAACAAGTATCTGCACAACTTGAACGTACGCAAGGGAAAGTGGAGCATTGATGAACACAAATATGCCAACATGATAATGAAGCAATTTCAATTGGGCACGCTGCCACTTGCCGACGGGTTGCACTTGCGGGTGTTTATGGCCAACATGCTGCAGTGTGACCCACTCCGCGTGACCAAAAAGTACTCGGGGCAAGCAATTGGCAAGCAAAACTTTTTGTATCGACGACAGAAGAGCTGCTACAACTTGCACGTAAAACTTCAGAAACAGCTTTCGAACGTGCGCAATCACTACTACTGGCACATCGAGCATCGCTGTAAGTTTGGACCGAACCTGAATATTCAGGAACTCAAGGCTGCTGAAGCAGACTATTGGAGTCGCGAGTTTGGCAAATTTGCCAAAAAGATCGGACAGAAGGTGGAGTTTGTGGAGGTCTCGAACACAGCACTGACAGCCAGTAAGACCACCCCAGAGAGGGCCCTCACCCCATCACATCCGGTTCTAGCGACCAAGGAAGTGACTGATGATGCAGACGTAAAGCCAGTCGTGCTGTCTCCTCCTCTTTCTAGTCTGATTGCTCATGCGCCTATCGTGAAAGCTGAAGAAGACACGGTTCCGTGGCAGAGGAGCGTAGAAAGTGAAGAGGACACGACGGCGCCGTCAACAAAAGACGGACTTAGCATGATACTGAGCTTGTCGTCATCGATGGACCCGTCTCCGTCACTTCTGAGTACCAGAAAATGGTACGATCCATCCGCTTTCGTGGACGTAGCTTTGACAGACTTGTCACAAGACGAGCTATTGATCTCCTCGGCTGTAGATGCGCCACGTAAGGCTTGTGCTCAAGAAAGAGTGAAGAAAAACAATTGGATGAACGATTGGATGAAGGAAGCAGAGCTCGAGTGGAGCAGAGGCGCTATTTCATGGTCGCTCTCTCTTTCTGCGGAGCCGTTGGCAGACTTTGTGTAGCTCAGCACCATTTGGGTCCAACGACGACATTTCAACGCGAAAGAAGAAATGCTACGGAGTGCTCCGGGGCGACGGCACCGAATGTACAAACAAGCCAGGTACTGGGGCTGCTCAAGAGCAAGGTTAGCCGTCAGGGACGCATTCAGATTTTTCAAGAGGCATTGAAGCAAGATATAGACACAATCGTGGATACGAGGAAATGTCCTGGAGGATATCGAATGGTTGGTAGATGGGCAGTCTCAGCAGAAAGATGTCGGTACAAACAATTGATAATTTATTCGGCGTCTACTTCGGACACCAATAAAGCAACTATGAACTTGTTAACTAGCTGCCTGTGCTACTTGTGGATCCAGCGGTAAAATATGACTATCATCTGTTATCTCTGCGCAGCAGCTCTCATTGGCGCTTGGCGGTGACCCGTCAGCAGTCGAAGTTGACGACAGGTTTTCTTCATCAACAGTCAGGTCATACATTGATGTTGACAGCTCTGATAGGGTCGCGGTAGACTTTATATTCGTGGGTATGGCCTGACCAGGCGTATCTGAAGCACCATGGGCTGTCGAGGTGCCTGGACTAGCGGAAACCAATTCGTGGTAAGTGGCACCAAATATGCGCGAGGCCATGGACTTGCAGCAAAAAACATAACCAATGGCACCCGTCCATGTAATTTCTGCGTTTGCAGCGTCCTTTGGTTTGGACGCTTGGCTGTCCATCGCAATCTTGAAGCCTTCTTCGCGGGAGACAGACATTGCAGCCGCACGTTGGGCAGCCTTTGTAGTGCCTTGGTGTGGCGCCACTTCATATTTAACATTAAGCATGCTGAAGAGCTCCACCTCGCGGCCGTACCAGCCATCGATGATGGTCTGGACCGTGGCATTGTTTAGCTTAGCTGGATTGTATGCACGGTAAAACTCAACGAGTGCGTCACGTGTCGGCAGTGTGGCGTCGTACTTAGCGCGGTCGTTCGGATTTGACAGCACCGCATAGGCAGTTGGCACGCCTTCCCACCGCGCCAGTGCTTCAGACGACGGTTTCCTATCCGGGTGGCACTTGAGCGCCAGCTTGCGATATGCCTTGCGAATCTATGATACACACACACGCACATGACAGAAGAAGAAGACGTAAGCTTCCAGTCACTGTAACAATATTTCACAATCGATTCGTTTCGATCGACTTACTTCAGTGTGCGAGGCATTGCGTGGGACGCCCAACTGCTCATAATGATCCTTGTAACGCATCTCGTGGTTTTCCAGATCACTTGACTGCATCTTGTACTTCTTCATGTACTCACGATGCTGTGCCATCGCCTCATCCGTCAGCTTCTTCTTCGACTTCCCACTTATTCCCATCGTGAGGAATTGTTGGTGTTTCCTCCAATAAGAAAATGAAAAATGGTGAAGCGTAATTGTATTTGTATGGAAAGGCGGGTGTCTATATCGTCAATTCAATTGGATAATAATAAGCATCAGCTCAGTTTCGAATGTCTAACGGACGGGATTGTAACCAGCCACAATTTTAATTAGGGGAGGCGTAATGTATAGGGGAATACAGTGGAAGAACCACAGTGATCTGATTCAGGCTGCATTTGCTCGGCAGCCAGGTCTGAAGAAGTATCAATTTTGACAGTACGACAGTTTCCTGCTATGCACCTGCTATTCCGAATTCAAGTTCGATTACGTATTTGCAAGCACTTGACTGCTTAGTGCTATTAGTACTGCCAAATCTAATAGCTCTCACTGTGAAAGCTTAATTTGCAAAATACGGATCTTGGCATTCAACCAGCTGTTTTTGGCCGAACGTGTTGTTGGGAGTCGTTTGGCGTAGACGATACGTAAGTCAGGCTTCACGATTTTCCAGTACACGTTTGTACCATAAAAATGGAGATGCAGCGCATAAAATTTCACCCGAAAAACATGATACTAGTGTAAAAGAGGGGGAATTTAATGATGATACCTAACGGCCTCAACGAATGGACGATGCGAGTTTCACGACCCTAAACAAACGAGATTTGCATGCTGGCTCAAACATGCTACTTCAAGCTGACAACAGTTGGTTGGACGCCGACTTTCGACCCCTTGCTGTATCGTGCAGTGGCAGGGCTGCTGCTCCATCTCCTTGGCTCCTTCCTAGACTCATGGGTAGCTCTAAATATCTGGTGAAATTTCGCTTTTAACAACAATGTTGATGTGAGCGGAGATACAAAGCTCAAGTGGATTTTCCGCGAAGAGATCTCATTGGGTTGTGGTTACCATGCCTTACGCTACTGTGGCGCTATTATCTGTACACCTACTCCGCTATTTACACTGCCAGACACACGAGAATATCCACAGGTATTCAGACGAGTGGAAATCTCCGGCGATGAAGCTTCAAGCACAAAGTGAGCGCAAGTCACAGATTAAGCAATAATCATGGAGAGCGCATGAAACAGAACAAGAGCTACTGTATCGTCACATATCGACTTGACACGATCTACCGTGACTTTCTTCTCCAGCACGAGTTCCAACGCAGCGCTCGTGCGCTGAAACAGGAGGCATTAACCTACACATGCTTCAGTGCTTCAAGAGCAACCGCCCTCTTCCTGACTATTTCAACAAGATCTTCTTCTGTTGTTTGGATGTGGCGTCAACTCTTCAGACGTATTGCCTAGCACAAAGGAATCTCGAGTTGTGGAAAACAATCAAAGCATATTAGTCGCAGAGAGCTCAGCACAGACTCGAGAAAGCTTCGAATCTCATCGTATTCGCTCACCTTAAACGAGAACCGCGTGAGCAAATGGCAGTCAACGTTGGCGCGATGGTTCAGGAGCACTTCTACACACCCGTACGGACCACATTTGGAAGGCTAGATACCGAAAAGAAAAGTCTCGTGTGAAAGCAATCATGCACACGTGCTATAGCATTGATGAGGCGGACGTGGCAAACCAGCTCGACTTGTTGACTACCTTCATGAGCTTAAGCCTGGAGGACGCAATGGATTCCGTGACCAAACCGTGTTGACGAAAATGGTCTGGCATTCTACACTCGACTCCTGTGGAAGTTTCAGAGCGCGATTGCGAAGAGGATGGCGGAGGTATCAAACGAGAAGAAAGTCCGGCTGTTTCCTGTATCTATGACGTACACTTGAGCGCATGTCAAAATCAACGCATTGTGAGCAAAACTTCAATAGCGTCAATGTCACCTAACGCTTTTGTCTGTTATGTACCCTACCCCTACGCACGACCAAAGAAGAGAATGCGCGAGGATATGGCGGCAGGTCTCCAAGAGCTGAAGAATGCTACGAAGTGCTTTGCTGCGCGACCACGGGCACGCAACGCCAAGTACTGGAACAGCGACATGAATACGGTCATCAACATATTGGCACTGCTCAAATTGCGGTCAGCGACGCATCCAGAGCTTTCGGAAGGCGTAGATGGCGTAGTCGAAACACGATTGAGTGTGATGAATGCATGCGAAAAGCATGTCAGCTAGTGTTATCGGTCATGCGTTTGCTCGCTACGACTAGCCAGTTGCTCGGGCTTTTCAGCATGTTCGCGCACTTCTTCTTTTGTTATCACCAACACTGTATCTTCTGCACAAATTCGTGGTGGACGAGTGTCTACAAGTCGCTCGCTCGCTCGCTACGACATGCCAGCAACTTGGATGCGTCATCATTGTTTAAGACCCTTTCTGACATCGAAGTATGCGTTCGCCGTCCAAGCACGCGCAAGTGCTCGACTTGACCTTCAAGCTTAGACTCTGAATCGATGCCGAATAGTTCACAGTAGAGATTTCAAGATTCGACCAGCAAAAACGGCACGACCGAGAAAGACGCAGAAATTATTTGTATTAATTGCTGTAGACCTTGAGCATAAAAAGAGATGATGCCATTTCATTGAAAATTTAGATTGATCATTCAGCATATTTCTCATCATAATTGCTAAGCAATAAGTGCGAATAATTTCAGTCATTTTCAATAGATAAGCTATGAAAAAATCCTGTCTCGAGTCCAGAAACGCAGATTAAGAAACGACATCAATAGAAACGATATCAAAAGACCCACACCGCGTATCTGGGTCGTTCCGCTATTTCGATGTGTGGACGTCAGCATTTTGCCTTGCCTCTTTTTACCATGATATCGCGTCTGGGTTCTGCCGCCGCCACTAAGAGTAAATGTGTCACTCGAGCAGTACGCCAGCAATATCTTTACAGCATAACGTTGCAATACCTCTGCTGCAGCTAACAGAGGCATACCTATCCTTATCTGGTGTCTTATATTCTCACTTTGATGATACAGCACTCAATCTCAACCGCTGGCGCGTCGGAGACCTATTCGTTCGTTCAGTCGCGCCTGGAATACCGCGGTGAGATTGCATCACTGCGCAAGGAGTTCATGCAAGAGGAGAAGCGTCGTAAAGAAAAACTTGCGCGTGATGCAGAGTATGTTTGATGAGGGAGGCAGCATGAGGACAGAGTGCTGATTTGGTGAATTTGTACGCTTTGTTTGTACAGGGCTCAGCGACAGACGATCATGAAGGCAAAAGCAGCTCGACTGGAAATAAAGCGCCAGCAACAGGCGATTCGTGCGAAGGAAGTCGCTCGTGAGAAGGCCATTCACGATGAGAAAGTCAGGTGAGTGAATCTACCTGTTCAATGAATGGACAGACTTTTGAGGGAGTCGCACGGTGACTGACGGTATTTGGTTTCTTGTGTAGACAATATTTTGAAGAAAAGGTGGTGGTGCGTAAGGAACGGAATGCTGAAGTGGAGCGTCGTCGTGAAGCACTCGTGGCATCGCTGCGTCAGCAGAGCACCAAGTGGACGACGAGCGAAAATTACTCGGACAAGCTCAAGGAAGAAATCTTTATCTACTCTCCACAGCAGATTTCAGCCAGGGGATCGTTCGACCCGTCAAACACGTCGAGCAGTGCCGTATCATGGCTGGAAAAGCTGCAGCGCATGAAACCTGCTGGGGTGTATGACAGCGACGACGAGGCCGCCGCTTCCGCTGTCGCATCAGCCGCTGACAAGAAGACGACCACGTCCGTCTCTAGTGACGTTGACGAAGATGAAGCGGTAAAGTCGACAACAAAGGAGGAATAAAGGGGCTCAATTAGGAGCTCAATTAGGACTCGACGTGTGGGGCATCTTTCAATAAATAGACACAATTTGGTGTTACTAGTGATGACGTTGAAGCTGATCTTTATGGAAATAGGTAGCTCGTACTTAGTGAGAAACAAAGGGAGAATTGATAGAAATCTTGGAATCTTTTCCAGCGGCCACAGCGACGTAAAGCAGCGACTTGAAGAGTGATGACAACAGCGGAACAGGCCTTTCAAGCGAATGCAGCGGCAGTAGTACGCGACTATTATGTTGAACCGCGAATTGGTATGTGTGGTACCACTTGCAACGATCTCTTAGAGTTTGTACAGTGGCCTAACAAGTGGCTCTTGCGATCTTCCGCTGGTCAGATTACCGTACGATCTCGGGTGTGAACGGTCCGCTGGTCATTCTGGAGAACGTCAAGGTACATAGACCGAGAAGAGAGAAGAGTGGCTTGAGTACTGAAAGGTTTTGCTTATGCTGCGTCTCTCTCTTTCCCTTCTCCGTAGCTGCCCAAGTTTGCCGAAATTGTCAACCTGACGTTGGCCAGTGGAGAAAAGCGTCAGGGCAAAGTGCTGGAAGTGCAAGGCAGCAAAGCCGTCGTCCAAGTCTTTGAAGGAACGGATGGTATTGATAACCGTCACACGCACTGCGAGTTCTCGGGTGATGTGCTCAAGATGGCCATCTCGGAAGAAATGCTGGGCCGTGCCTTTAATGGCTCGGGCAAAGCTATTGATGGCGCTCCTGCTGTCGTGGCTGAAGACTATCTCGATATTGAAGGACAACCTATTAATCCATCGTGTCGTGACTACCCCAAGGAGATGATTCAGACGGGCATTTCTGCTATTGACGTGATGAACTCCATTGCCCGTGGACAGAAGATTCCGCTCTTCTCTGCCGCTGGTTTGCCCCACAACGAGGTAAGTAAAGACACAAATCGAGCTAGATACGCTCTTGTCTTTAAGCTGCCCTATGTTTTGCGTTCTCATGTCGGTTTAACTGTATCGTTTGCAGATTGCCGCACAAATTGTGCGTCAAGCTGGTCTAGTGCAGCGCAAGGATGTCATGGACTCGCACGAGGACAATTTTGCCATTGTATTTGGTGCTATGGGTGTCAACATGGAGACAGCACGTTTCTTCCGTAATGACTTTGAAGAGAGTGGATCCATGCAAAAGACGGCGCTGTTCATGAACCTGGCCAATGATCCCACTATTGAACGCATTGTGACACCGCGTCTGGCATTGACTACTGCTGAGTATCTTGCCTATGAGCGTGACCTTCACGTGTTGGTCATTCTCACAGATATGAGCTCGTACGCCGATGCTCTTCGTGAGGTGTCTGCAGCCCGCGAAGAAGTACCCGGACGTCGTGGTTACCCTGGTTACATGTACACGGATCTGTCAACACTATACGAGCGTGCTGGTCGTGTGACTGGTCGCAATGGATCGATTACGCAGCTGCCCATTTTGACGATGCCCAACGATGACATCACGCACCCCATTCCGGATCTGACAGGTTACATTACGGAAGG
Source organism: Pseudoperonospora humuli (assembly GCA_003991265.1). NCBI lineage: Eukaryota > Oomycota > Peronosporomycetes > Peronosporales > Peronosporaceae > Pseudoperonospora > Pseudoperonospora humuli. The sequence goes on from NQFO01000961.1 coordinate 25,049, forward strand.
GCAGGTATGGATGGACTCTTGTCTACTCTGGAAAGTGCGTTGTTCTACTTGTTAACGTGATACTCGTTGGCTTCATCACTTGTAGATTTATGTGGATCGTCAGTTGCACAACCGTCAGATTTTTCCGCCCATCAACGTGCTGCCGTCGCTGTCGCGTTTGATGAAGAGCGCTATTGGTGAGGGTATGACGCGTGATGACCATAGTGCCGTGTCAAATCAACTGGTAGGTGGAAATTGAGTGAGGACAAGGATTTTGTGTCAAAGTGGCTAATGCTTGATTCTTGTTTACGTGTCTAGTATGCTAGTTATGCTACTGGCAAGGATGTTCAGGCCATGAAGGCTGTGGTTGGCGAGGAAGCTCTGTCGCTGGAAGACCATTTGTACCTCAAGTTCACGGACAAATTCGAAGGCAAGTTCATCGCGCAGGGCCCGTACCAGTCACGTGATATCTTCGAGTCGTTGGACCTTGCATGGTCGCTCTTTCGGGCATTCCCAAAAGAGCTGCTTAAGAAGATCCCAAAGAAGCATTTGGACATGTACTATGCGCGCCGGACGCAAGCGCGTGATGAGAAGGAAGAGGTGCGTCCTTGCAATGCTCTTTGCTTGACTTCATCTGCTTGTAGCTGATGCTATGATTGTTATTGTCTCAATGCTTGTAGTGAGCTTGCCAGAAACGATGCGCCCTTCTCTGCCGGCTGCACCAACCAATTTGACTATCGCCAAGACGAAAACGTTGGATGTAGTCGTTGCGTTTGAACAAACGGACGAAGACTTGGCGTTCTTTCTTTCTAGCTCTGCATTCTCGCCATGTTGTTCCAAATCTGTTGATGAGCTTCAAGTTGAATGAGAGGTGCTTGAAAATTTTAAGTTACTTGTGTGGTGGAATCAGTAGCGGATTGCTTGCGTTTCCGTTGTGGATCAGATGGTGATGGTTGTGTAGGTTGCCATTCTGGAGCTGTATGTTGAAGGGCAAGACGACATTGTCGTACACTGAAATGTCGTTTGCGGCACGATTCGCACATCCGCTTAAACTCTGGCTTCTTCACTGGTAAAAGGAGGATCAACCATTAGTTTTTGCTTGGAATGCCATACAACAGGCTAATGCATTACCTGGAGGTCGAGGACGCACCACAGTTCGAGCTGGTAAAGCTGTGGGCAATTGTGGTTGCCATGGCGGCATTAGCATAAACCCCGGGGTCGTTTGTGGGTTAAAAAGAAATGGCAGAGCTCCTGGAAAATTATACAGCACGTTGAACATGGAATGTGCTGGTGGCAATGCGACCTTCGGGTTTCCGGTGGTGCACGGCTTAATTGGTAATTCCACAGGTGCAGATGCTACTGTCACAGGAGGCACTTGCAAAGGTGGAGCTACTGTGGACACAGAAAATTGGCTTGCAAGCGGTAAATCCACGGGTGCCGACTTGCTTCTTGCCGCAGCTTCCTTGGAAGTATCCACGAATGGAGCAATAGGTTGGGGCGCCCGTGGCTGCTTCGCCAGCCCTTCACCTCCTCGTTCCCCTCCCTTCTCTCCTAATTGCACGTTAGCGACCTTCAACATGCCGTTGACGTCTTTCTTCATGATTACACTCACCCCTTCCTCTTCCAGCACTTGATGCCGTGACTTGATCCATTGCTCTTTCGATCGCTGAGTCTCACGAACCTTTTCCTCAGCCTCAATCGCTGAAAGTAGCGCTCCACGCTCCACTTCCTTCGTTGCTGGGTTCTTCTTGTCAATAGCAACAGCTCCTTGGGCTGCAGTGCCTGGTGCTTTGATTTCTGCAGCTTCAGTAGTCAGATCGACCACATGAGACTCCATCATGTCGCTCTTCTGATGCAGCAGCAGCAGCAGTAAGAACAACCTTATTGACGTGATGAGATCATCCATGAAGCTTCGTACCGTACTCGTCGTGGCAATAATGCTGTTGCTGGGCTTGCCATTCGTGTTGCTGTAAACACCGAACATGGAGTCAATGAATTCGGCCATTTCCATCAGATCGCGATGTAAGATTCGCTGGTAGCTACACAGCCATAACCACATCAAGTCAGTATTCAATTTAGCATCTTTGTGCCCAAAGGTTTCTCACGCGACGAGTCCTTCGACGTCTCCTTCCGCTTGGCACTCGGCTGCCGCCACGATCATGTCCTCGTTCACGTTTAACATCTGCGAATGAGACGAAAAGTAAGCGCCAAACAATGCGACAAGGCACAAAGAGAAGCATAACATACGTCTGCAAACACGTCCGAGATGGAGGATGTGGCGCTGCCATCTTCGTCGTCCGCTGACGGCGTCCTCCAGCGCGCGCCTCTGCTCGTCATTAGTTTTTTTTTGACGCCATACATTTTTTGTACCAGCTTTTTCTATCGATTAAGAGAGGGTATTGATTGTACGGCGCAGTTATATCCTACTGTGACTATCGCAATTAGTATAGGGAGCATCATCTCCTACAATATCCAGGTCTACCTGGGTGGATTTCTTTTTATCTCTACGTCTCCACGTTTTTTTTCTATCTACCCCGAGTCCTAGCATTTCGACGGTGATTGGTGGATGGCTCGTAGCCTGTCGCAGGGCGAACCCAAAGGAGGCTGTATGGCGGATACATACGCATCCACTCTTCTAATTGCACCGCCAGACGCATGCCAAGCACAAGAACATCCACGGCTCAAGACGGTGATGGAGCTCCGTACACAGACTGAGCACAAGCTGCAGAGGCAGAAGTCTGCTGGCGCCATCTTGGAGAACGCTTTCAAGCAGAGCAAGGACTACACGACTGTCCTGTGTCGCCTGGAGAACAGTCTGACTACACCGACAAGACCTTGTTTGATCACTGCTGTTCGGGCGTAGCATCAACTCTGACGCGTCTCATTGCTGAGAAGGATGCCGTTTTGTGGAAAAGCATCCATGTGTATCCGTCACAGTGAGCATAACACGGACTTGTTGAAGTCTCCAACCTCACCGGATACTATCAACTCAAAGGAGACTTCGTGATGATGGTAAACACTGGCGTGATGATTCGTGAGCACTTTAAGAAGGGCCTCGACTCTATGTACGGATCACAGTTGACGGGCTTGATGGCGATTTCGAAAGAAAGCAAGCGATTTCGAAAGAAAGCCTTGTGAATGCGATCATGGACGCGTGCAAGAGTACCGACGAGTCGGACATGACGAAAGCGTTGCAGATGCGAGACATTCTTACGCCAGATGGCACCGACTGGAGCGCGCAGTGGATCTGTGGCCAAAACATGTCGAATGGTCTGGCATTCTACGTTCGACTCCTGTGGAAGTTCCAGAGCGCGGTCGACAGGAGGATGGCGGAGGCGCCTAACGCGAAGAGGGTCCAAGTGCTCTCGCTATTTTCTGTGTCCATGTAACCACTCTGTGTGGTTTCCACGCGCATATAAAGAAGCAAATCGAGGGCTTCAACTAGAATCTTTCTGGTGTGTCGCTGTCGGTGAAGTCGTTTCAGGAGAACAAGTGAAGTATAATGCGCCACGCTTTGGATATCTCTCAGTTTGAGACCATGCGGTGTGGTGGTGGCGGACAAGGTGACTGTGGCTGGGGATTCCTGCAAGAGCTTGAGAAATGCTGCAGAATCCTCCGCTGCGACCAGCACCAAGTACTGGGACCGCGACGTGAACGCCGGTCAATCTGCTCAATAGCGAAGTGCTAGGACATGGAACAATAGATCGCAAAAATTGTGGATACGAGAAAGTATCCCCCAGATATTGTCGAAGGCGACATTGTCACTGCTCCCTTAGTATGGAAACCCCTCGTCAAAATCACTATCAGAAATATCCTCGTAGACCCACTGGTCTTCCCCCGCTTCAGCTTCAAGTGCAAAGAAATCTCCTTCTATTTACCAAAATGACAATTAGTGCGTCAATCATCCAGTAGCATCATCAGACCTAATTCTTCCTCGTACCACTTGATGTCTCCCAGTCCATCATATCTGCAGCTAGTCGCTCTGCCTCCGACTGTTTCTGCGTCAATTTTGTCCTCTTTGCCTTTGGTTCTGCAACTGTCCCAGGTCTCGAAGTTTTTGTCCGTTTTCTTGCTGTTTGCCGCGCCGCGCCCCACACATTCGAACGCTGCGTGTGTCGCGTTGACCTTGATGCGACGCTACTCTGTCGCGTCTGTGCATCGGCAAGCTCACTGATCTGTGAAAGTACATTTAGCTGCGATGCAGGCGACAGTTGCAGCTTCTCGTGCGGCGTCTGGAGACTGCGATCGAGTTGCAAAGCTACAAACACTACGAGTGAGTACACCCAAAGCTTGGCGTCAGTTAATAACTAGTACAGACGTTCATCTTGTGTGCTCGACTCAGTCAGCGTCGATCTTTCTCCTATGCTTGGACGCTCCATCGTCGCTGTATACGTCCAAATGCATGGAGATAGCGGCGAACTTTCGTCATCTAGTACCGTCTCGGTGTCACTCGTGTTAGCCATCATGTTGAAGTAACCTTCCCTAAGTCTGTTTTCGTACTTAAGCTCATAATGGCTGCAGCAATGAGTCACAATTTCAAATCTCTTCTTTTCACTATGGAGTTGCGTTTTCGAGGCAAGAAGAGCGCGGAAGACGCAAATGTCGTTGACTTTTGGTACGTACGCACGACAGGACGGAGAGACGAGGCCTTAGTAGACGATCTCTCACTTGATGTGTGTATGTATCAGGCTCTGTAAAGGTCTCAAGAAGAGTCGTGTCGTGGGGAAAAAGACGCAGTCCCTGACGTCGGCAATGGTCGAGTGGAAACTACCGCACAAGGAGCTTCACTTTTTGAACGAATCGACGGGTCTTGTGGTGCCTCACGATGAAGAGATGGCCAAGTTTATCTCGGATCGAGATGTGGTACGTCTTTGTTCAACGGACGAGCTTGAAGCATTACGGAAGAAGTTTGCGACGCGCGATCAGAGAGTTGCAGATGAGATGATGCACCCAAAGGCGTCGACACCCATTGGTGCTGCTCTGTACGACTTTTACGAGATGATTGTTGGCTTGACATGCGGATTACTGAGTGTGAGTGTGTGTGGGTGTGGAATAGGTCGCGACTTAAGAAGATTGGAGCGACGAACCCCACGCTGCTGAAATTACAAAAGACATTGGACGAACACACAAGTTCCCACTCTTTGGCAAAAAGTGGTGAAGCTGCTCCATTTGATCGATTTCCAGAGGTTGATCCCATCTTTGAGAGTGGAGAGATTGAAGAGATTGGGCACGACGACGGGAACCATCAGCCGAGAACGTGTGATATGTGCGAAGTTTCATGGCCTGATGATGCCTCGAGCAGTATGTATCGACTGACGAAGATGGACATTGTCACACATCACGGTTGTGCGCAGTTTACTGCTGATGTGTTGGCTCAACACCCTGAACTCACGTCTCGTCATGACTTTTTAAACCTTTCTAAGACTCCTGTGTCAAGCCTGAACAAACCGGGCACTTTTCACGTGACGGTGCATCGTGCCATGGAACTACCGGGGACACAATTGATTGGAAAGCAGGCGCCTTACGCCAGACTCACGCTGCTTCCTTGGAAAGAACCAATGCAGACAAAACCAGTCGAGAATGGTGGTCGTAATCCAGTCTGGATTGCCACACATGACAATGTGATGCAGTTTTCTCACATGTACAACAGCAACATCACGCCAATCCCGCTCCTAGATGTCGAAGTCTATAACTATAACTATCTTGCTGACGACCAAGTCGCTTGCACATTGGTGGACATGAGTCCTCTACTCCGGTATCCAAACATTGAGGTGAAGAGGTGGTTTACCTTATCATCTCGATCCCTGCTTACGCACAGCACGGGACAGCCCAAGATAATGCTTGCGATCAAATTTGTCCCGACAGAAGGAAAGATCAGCTCGACCAATGCACACAAGTTTCGTGTGCATCAACTTAAATCCATAGGGCTTGCAATCCCTGCTTGCGCAGTTTGTACGTTTGATTACGGTAGTGATTTTGTTAAGCTGGTGTGCTCATTTGTGTGCGGTGCTTTGTTCTAGGCGACCGATCCATCATGAATGCATTGAAAAGTATTTGGGGCTATCGCTGTGAACTGTGTGGGATTGATGTTCACAAAGGATGCATGATGAAAGCTACAATCCAGTGTGAATGTGTAGCACAAGAACTAATGAGCGCTGGACAAGAGGAAAAAGAGCATCAAGGTGTCAACTATCGCGTACTAAATGATAGTGTGCTACATCCAACGGGCGAGCTTTTTGTGAATTTTCGTGGTTTGCACTTGTGCACTAAACACTGCCGAGACGACATCCACGCAAAGAACATTTTTGAAGGAGATACCTACTGTCGTCTCAACTTTGACGGTATTGTGCATGAGACCAGCCCGGTACTGAAAAGTGCTGACCCGATGTACATGGAAAAGTTGTGCTTTAAGGTCAAGTGTCCAAATTCGGCCTTTCACATTGAAGTGATTGATTTCAATTCGGATGTGTGCATTGCTCAATTTCGTGTTTCACTCTTCCAGCTACTCCAGCGTGAAGCTGACAAGTTTATTCGAACAAATTCGACGCTGGCCAGCTTGCGCAACTCTCTTCGCTATTTGAGTCTAAATAGTGAGATAAACCAAGCTGCAATCAACGATTCATGGGCGACACTGCCAACGTTGGGCAACAAGGAACATTATCAGCTATTGCCGCCTCAGGGATCGAAGCCTCAATCTAATGAAAAGCTTGGTTTTGTCCTTATCGACCTGGAATATGTGGAGCACAAAGAAGATTTGCTTCGCATACATGAGAAAGATAATTATTCTCTTCTCGAACGCGAGGACAAAGAATTTTCAGTCGAATCTTTGCGGATCACAATTGAGCGGTTTGGCCGGGCGGTGAAGATTTTCCAAGGGATTGATGCCGAGTATGCCAGCGTTATATCGTGGAAAAACAAGAAAAAGTCGGCGGTATGCTTTGCTTTATTCCTCTACGGCTGCCTCTTTGCTGACTTGGAGTACGCGCTATCGTACATATTTGGAGGAGTCTTAGTGTATATGCTATATCGACTGCATATTCGACTTGAAGGGGCTTATGTTGCACGTTGGATTGGTTACGAGGAGTATGAACTTGAGCAAGAGGAGCAGCAGAAGCTGTACAAGCCGCTAGCTGACTTGCATGTCGCTGTGCACGAAGCGCATTTATCTGACGAAACGGACAGTCTTCTCATTGAATCGCAGTCGCGTATGAAGGACGTTTCTTCGTCGAAGCTTGGCTATTACGTTCGAATCAAGTATCGGCCAAATGACAAGCAGTCTGAGACGGGGGACATGGTACTTATTCCTTCTGACTACGATGAGGTTATTGTTGCTTGGACGAGTGTTGTGGGGAAAAGTCAGAATCCAATATGGCGCAAAAGCTCACTGTCATCAGCTAGTACTGTACATGCTGCCAATCTTCGGAAAACACTTCCATTCCGAAATTTCAACGTGTCTTGGCGTCATGATCCTAGCAGATGCACGTGCGGCCAATGTTCTGCATACCAACAAAGCTTGAAAGATGCAACGCAAGGATCTGGTGCAACCATCAGCTATGGCGTCGATCACCATGCGTATTACTTTCCAATCCCACAAGCATCTCGTAAAACCTTTTCTGGTCGTGATGATTTGGTGCCGTGGTCGTCATTTCCTGGTCTCCTGCAATTCGATTTGTGCGTTTCGTTGAGCGGTGAAGCAAAAGAAACGCCTGATTTGATTGCGGCAACAACAACGCTTTCGCTTCGGAGCCTCTTGAAACGAGATGGCAAGTCGAGTGAGCTGCGGCTCTCCCTGTCCTCCTTTTCTTTGCCGAATGACTCCTCTTTTCACGATTTGGAAACATCGGATGGCGACTATCTGGTTGTACGCGTTGATTTTCAACTTCCGAAGGGGAACCCAATGTCGTTAGACGATAAGAGTCTGTTAAGCGAACCTTGTGAAGCGCAGGAAGTGAGACCTGCTCAACCAACCGCAATGCGAAAGAAACGACTTTCAAGTCATGTCGAGCGCAATTTCTCGGAATTTGTGTGTGAGAGTATGGTTGAAAAAGAAAAGTCGAAGGCTATCGGTGCCAATTTTTTTGACGCGTTTTGGAAAATGAAAGACACCATCAGGCAATTGCAGACTGAAATTGGTCGTACATGTGGAGCAATAGCATGCGCTGAGAATCTCTTGAATTGGACGCATCCGTGGAAGACTGCAACTGCCTTCGTTGTAGTCGCACTGATGGCGTTGGTGTTCTCAGTTGTTCGTGGTCGTTGGGCGATTCTCGTCTTTGGGCTGACCGAATTTGGGGCTGTGTTTGTGGACGATGCTCCGACCAGTAAACGCGTCAAGAAGATTTTGTGGAGTTATCTGTCTTCTCTTCCTACCGACCAAGACCTGATCGAGCTGTACGAACCCGAGCGCGCTGTCTACATGAAAACGCGCAAAGCTCAGCAAGAAGCAGACGAAGAAACTGCCGTTCGTCTTCGTTATCACGCATTGTGGATTGGAAACGTTTCCACAAAAGCCGAGGGTGATCGCTATGCAAAGGTGGGCTAACGTTTTCTTCTCTTACTTTATTTCATCGGTTATTGATCTCACTCAACTGTATTTACTGTTTGTGCATTGTAGACTTGTTTCCTGGTATATCGTCCGTATCGCTTTTTATTGTGGAAAAGTGAGGAAGATGCTGAAGAAGGATCTAGACCATATCTACAGCTAATAGTAAGCGCTCTGTAGGATTGAGATGTTGAAAATGGGGATGCTTACATGGAATTCTTCTTTGTCGATGTGTGAATAGTTTGACAAGCCTCAAGCAGTCGTTGACAAGAAGGACGACAAGGTGTTTGCATTTAGTGTTTCAGGTGTCAACAGCAATGGAGATGAAGGTAAAGGAGGGCAATGCATGAGCTGCGACAAAGGATGATACTGACCGCTACAATTTGTGGCACTTTACAGAGAGTCGCGTATTCACTTTGGATTCATTGGAAAAGAAAAATGCTTTCTTTGATATCGTTCGCCAAAGTTGCAGAATGTAAAACGATTTCAGCCGATTCAGGGATACGCAAGTGGTTAGTCTGGTTTTCAATTGCTGCTCTGAATGACAAGACGCTGTCGCTTGCTTAGGATTGCTTCATCTGTCTCTGACTTGTTATCAATTTGCGCTATTATGTTTTGTACGCTTTGTGCTGTTCTTGTTCTGTCGATGATAGCGGCAGCCTGAATGACTGGCCACGTCACAGTAGCTGCTCGTTGGCTTTGGTGTTGCTTCCATGCCGCTATTGGCTCGGTGCGACTGCCACACAGCCAGACTAATGCATTATCGGGAAGGGCTAGACCACGCAAGAACAAGCTGCGTCTTGCGACACATGTGTCGCTGGACCTCGATAACGACGTGTTCATCGCAAAGAACAAAGCATACATGCAACGCACAGTCTTCCAACTATCACGTACATAATCTATTGACAAGTTTTGTTCAAGCAGCACGCAATAGGGGTCTTGCCTAAGGAGGCTAGTCGACGAGTTATTTGTCCCCACTTGACTTGGAGTGCGCTACATGGGAGCAGACATACATTCAGGTATAACATATCGTTCTTGATCTAACAGTCGGCACACGCTGGTCCTGTTATGAATATTCCTGCTTGGTGCGCAAGTTTCTTCGAATATTATGCACTTTATGCGCCTCTATCCGTGCCTTTCGCACTCGATTCTTGCACTACCTAAGTACATGTCAAAGCTTACTACAATAGCGATTGACGTCAATTAACGGTAAAGACAAGATGCATCAAGACGCAAAATACTGCGAAAGTTGATACCTGATAAATCATCATGTCGTCAGCAGAGTAAAGTAAAGAGTAAGCTTGATTTTATTAACTGGTTGAGGGCACTGAAAGCACTGGTTCCTGCTTAATCGGCCGCGTGTTCATAAACTTCTCATACATATAGTAAGATAGCATCACCAAGTAATCTTTGTCCTTACCAGTCTTCTTCAAAAGGTCTAGGACCTCATCAACAGACATCTTACTTTTCGCATAAAAGTCCAAGTATCTCCAGTGTCTTTCGAATATTTTGTGGTAAGTCTCAAGAATTTCAGCCATCACAAAAGTGTCGCGGACTCGCACAAGTCCCCAGTTTTCGGCAAGTTTTTCCATTGGCCAATTCTGTAGAAGCGCCAGCCCGAAGGTTCGCAGTTTGATTTGATTTCGCTTTTTCGCCAGTTCAAGGTATTTTTTGGTATACCCTTCGTGCAGCTGAGAAGGAACACGTTCATTGAGAAGCTGCTTCAATACGCTCTTGTCCTCTTCCAGCAGCACCATAAGAGAAAGACGTTTAGTCAGCTCGCCATTGTACGTCTTTTTCCAGGCATTCAGTCCCGCCTCGGTCGATGGTGACTCCACAGCTTCCATAATCCTGGTCATTTTCTGCATGGAAGAGGCATCCATAGCGGCGAGTCTCTTACTGCGTCTTGTATACGGAGAAGCCTTCTTCGTGATTCTCCTCGAAGAAATGGGTTCGCGCAAGGTTTTTTCAAGCCTCTGTGAGAAACCTGGTGGTAATTTGAGCTCTGGTACCCGCTCTTCAGTAGCCACACCACTGGCGGTGTCAACAGTCCGCAACGACTGCATCTCGCCAGATTGGTTTCGACCAGCGACAGCTGATGCCGGTAGCTTGTCTATCTTGCTAGTGTCGATGGCTTCCGCAGGCACCGCATGATCCGCTGAGACGAAGGTCGCAACGACTGCTGAGAAGACGATGAACTTGGTGATTTGCATTCTTCTGTGGTGATGGCTCGCGTGGTAGACAGCAGATAGTGAAGTGAGAGATGGAAACGAATGGTTCGACTCCCATGGTATCATCAAGACACCCTCACTTTAATTGAAGAAGAACGAGACCGAACGTTCTAAGAAGCGTCATGTCATAAAAGGTGTCAATCACATGTGCATTTTCCAGTTTGGCAGCTGCGATTCGTCTATTTTATGTACGAGCGGGCAATTTCCATCTGCGAAATGGGTCCACTTCACGCACCGTAATCAGCTAAATATCCTAAGTATGACATAAACGTTTTTTCATCCACACGATGGAGAGCCAGCCGGGTAGCCGTCAATTTATTCAAAGAGCTGATCCTGAGCAGACCCCGTATTCCCACTCGCCACCTTCACAGCCGCCGTTGTATGAGTAAGTGTTGCTGCAGTTTACGTACACTGCAATGATGTTGTCGGCACTAGTAGTCGGCAGCACACGATGCAGCCCAATCGTTTTCCACATTGGGTATCAACAACCTCAAGCACGCAGAAGCTACTTCCTTTCGTCGACGCTAGCTACTCTGGGCAAACATGTGATGTTTGGGTACGCAATCCTTATCTGCAGCAGTAGCAGTAGTAGCTGCCGAAGCGAAAGCTGATCAAGTTGCTTTAAGAACGCACATTAGGTCTACGTGAAGGAGCTTCTAATCGATAAGGTTGGTCGCTAGGGTAAAGCATATATTCCAAAAGTACCCCCATAGCAGCGACCCATAAATATTCGAGTCCCACGCACTAAGCACGTTAAGATGCCACGCTTCCTCAACTCACTTTGGCCTTCCAACCAATCGTTCAGTCGTTGCTTCTTGCAACAAAAGCCGGTACACCACTAGTAATAGGGAATTGCAGTTGCCTGGACGCGAGAAGAGCACAGAAGACCCACTGGGGGCAAAATGCGCAAATGGATGCAGTTGTGACGGTAGAGGGTGGCTCTTAACACACGACTCCAGGCTCAAGTGTTTCGTTACGGAGATCCATGATTGAGTCAATCTCAGGACAGCTGTTGTCCGCTATCACGAGCTGACAAAAGCTGCTCTTGGAAGTGAAAATTGCATAGAGAGCATCACACAAAAGTTCCTGTCAATTTAATCAAGATACTATAGTTAATCATCAAAGGTCAGAATGAGAATGGTGTTCCAAGAGCTGCGGTTCTATCTGACTCGCACGCTCTCAAGCGCGGACAAGGAAGAGCTTCGTCAAGTTATTAAGGAGAATGGTGGTGTCGTATCGACTGTACCTATCGATGCGATACAAATTGTAGCCTGTGAGACGTTGGATGCGAGGCATCCAGAGTGGATTTCGACCGACTTTATCAAGGATTCAGTAGCGTGCGAGTCATTGCAGAATCTCTCCGAGTATTCAGGAACGATCTATACAATGGACAAGAAGGACTGCACGATTAGACAACGGGGGAGGATGAAATACACCGTGGAGGATGATGCGAGGATGTTACACTTTGCAAAGATGAGGGGCTGGAGCTCCATGCAGTCCATGGCCGAGAGCGCATGGAGACAAGCCGAGAGCGATCGCGTGACACTTCACTCTGCACAGAGTATGCACGAACACTTTCGTAAACAACTGCAGCGAAAAACTTTGATCGAGCAGCGGAGCATCATGGCTAAGGCCGCGGTAGGAGAGGGGGGGGACAAGTAGCAATGACAGAGGAGACTGATTCTTGAACTCTTTGTGGTGACTTGCAGGCAGTGGCAAGAAAGCGCATACTGGAACAAGAGACGACAGTAGAGAAACAAGAGGAAGAAGCGACAGAAGAAGGGCAAAGTCGTCGAGGGTTTTGTAATGGCGCGACACTAGAATCGACGACATTAACGCAAAATTCACGGCAAAGTTCGAGCTCCAATGGTCATCGACCTAAAGCTGCGGCTTCCGAGACCTTTTTGGTTGAGGATAGCGAAGAGAAAGGACCAAAGCGAGGAGATAGGAGAAAGTCATCCCGCAAACCCACGTCTTCGTTGAGAATCTCTCAGCGACTCAAAAGAAGCAAAGAAAGAGAATCATCTGGAACGTCTTTGTCGCCTATAGCTGCAATCTCCAATACATCGACCCCTCATACGATTCCAGTTGCTCAAGCTACCCCAGAGAGAGAAGACCAGAGTGCAGACAGGAAGTCGCAAAAGCGCACCCCAAACAGTGAGACCATCGGAGACCAGTGTCCAAGCAAGAAGCAGCAGAAGCGCAAAGTCATAGCCAGCGATATTGCTGTCAATCAAGAGATAAGCCCCTCGTGCCAAGCCTTGGAGGACAGCTGTGTCGAGAGTTCAACGAGTGAAAAGAACGGAGTCTTTTTTCGCAGTGTCTGGACCCAGTTAACCCGAGACCATACGAAGAGACGAATACTGCAGAGATTTTTCGAATCTCCTTCGACACATGCTCCTGAAGTCCAAAGAAACACTGTGGGATTAGCTGTCACGCATGAAAATGACGTTGTTATCTCAACAGCAGCTGAAGACAATAGCGGACGGAGTACTGATTCAGAACAAGCGAAGGCGATGGAGCATGCTACCGATGAGGATACCGATCGTTTAGTCTATCAGCTGCAGTTCGATACGCATCAAAATGTACCGACAATAGTGCATGCCATGTACTATTGTAGCGGTGACGTGGACAAGGCTAAAGCGTTTTTGAAAGGCGCAGCGCCATCAGACATGTGGTCTCCTGAGGACGATCTTCTGCTCGTAGATTTGGTAGCCAAAGCACAGATCACTCGTCTTGCTGTCGATGTGGCTAAGACTCGTGGCGATTTTGCCTCAATGCGAGTGTCACGCGATACGAATGCAATTTGGAAGCGAATTCAGTTCTTGCGATGATGTGTTAAAGGTACTGAATAAATGGAATCATACGTGCACTTAGAGCGCTGTCATTGTAGCTACAGTTAGAGGGAGACCAGTGGCAGTGTGCTCGGGCTTTCGTCGCTGTAGCCATTGGTTTAACCACTCGTGTGTTGTCAACCCGCGGAATGCGATATAGAGGTGAAAGGTACTGAGTATGATGAGGAACAAAAGTTCCAATAGCGGCAGGATGGAGAGCGCACAGAGCACTCCAACTCGATCGTATCGCTCACTTTTTGGCTCCGTGTCAAGTAAGTGCAAGACAGCGTAGCTCGAGACAATCTGCTGGGTTAACAAAAGCAGGATCGAGCATGACAGTAGACCAACGAAGAGCGGGTAGTTGCGCAAGCCGATGCATGTGTTGAGGTAGATACAATGGTGATCATAGCCTGGAATGCACTTGTTGCATCTGCTGCAGTGCTTTGTGTCGGGCGTGAGCGCTATACGTCCACAGTCGTGGCACTTGGGAGCCGCGACTACAGAATGTTTTGAGAGATCAGGACTTGCCTTGACGTCTGGCATTGTAGTGATTAATCCAGTAGTGGAGCTTGTCAGGTTGACTTGAGCCTTGTGAACTGAAGTACTCGAGTGCAACGGGTAAGTTACTTGGTCTCTCGATTGTCCAGGATCAAAGCAAGAAATCTACAATTATTGCACCATTCAAAGAGTTACGACACCTTCGGTATAACATGCAGGAACACTCACGTACGATGATATAGAGTAGAGTAGTAGTGCACAATTGCACACTGTACAGCGAGACAACAGTGCGTTGCATGAGCACAGGGAGTTCTTGGACACTAAAGAAGTAAAAGACTAGCGCTGATAGCAATCCAATCGCTACGACCTGGGAGAAGAAGACACAAAAGTAGTTTCGAACGTCTCAATCCTTCCACGTGTACTTCGGTCCTCTTCAATTCTTTCCTCTAGAACGCACCGCAATCTGCGATGGATGCAACGGAGACTGACAACCATGGCGACGAGGTCCTTGCATTAGTAGCGTAGCTCGAATTTTTTGACAAAGAAGCGGGGGGAGGAGGAGGTACTGGACCAAGCGTGCAACCAAATGAACAGACGAAATGAAGCGATAGAGCAATGAGTTGGTCGATAAGAATCGTCTTGCACGTGGACGTTTGGTCCTTCGCCAGATTTAACCGCCTGCTATTTGTTGCTAAACATTGCACGTAACGTGCCCTCATTTTAACCCCAAGTGCGACTTTGTAGTGTTTAAGAGAGCAGACAATTGGCAGCAAAGTGACAGACTTGGCGGCGCCGTTCGTCAATTTTACGGACATATGAGTCCATGTCTGACTCGGTTTAGCCATGCGAAAGTCGGTAGCTTGAGGCTAATGAAGCTTCACATTCGTTCTTTTACTACTGGACGACATTATTGAATTGGGATTTTCTCGATTAGCGCAGTACCACGACACGCGCAAGCGCATATTCATTACTACGTGGCATGCTTGACGACATCTTTTTGCGTCTATACAGCACTCGTAAGAGTCTCTTTTCAAGTCGCTTCAAGCCTCTTTGTCACCTTTTTACAGGAAATTCGTAACGAGGTTTGACGAGAAAGTTTTTGTGATTCCTTGGGCGATTAAAGAACGAAAGTGCAAAGTTGACGCTGGCAAAGTGAAAGCTGCCGCTGCTATAGCAAAATTTTACAGCATTTGCGACCGTAGAAGTCGCAAGCCTTCAGCTTGCACGCAATATTGTGTACATATGCGACTTGTGTGAAAGATCTGGCCGTCGCTTTGCGTGTCATTCGTATCTTGTTGCGTGTCATTGGATCTTGTTGCGTGCTTTTGCGTGTCATTCTACTTTTTTCACGTCTTGTCCGAGAAGCGCTTAACGTCTGGAAGGAGCTACAAATGAGGCGAATGCTGGGGTGCGTGGTGGCGACAGCGCTGTCAACTTCCATAGTCGACAGCTACTTTGCTGATCCCATTGAAAGAACTCGAGAGTCAAGATACCGAGTTTCTGATGAAGATGAGGGACTTACGCGGCAAAAGGAGACCAAGGTCGCGTTCTTGCGAGGGTCTACGGAGAATCCAAGTGTGCTATTGAACGAAAAGTCAATGGATCGACACGGAGAATCGGTTGAACAAGTGGAAGTGTCGGCGGTCATTGACCCTTCGGAGAACTTGACTGCAGAATATTGGGTCATAAACGCAACTACGCCAAACCCCGAGTATCACGATAATGGCGCCAATGTGGATGATGGACAGCCTGCTAACAGTGAAAAGGAGGCTCACTTGGTGCTCTTGGAAGGTTCGAGCGAACACAAAGGGAGCTGGTGGCAAGAAACAATTAGCAAGGGCAATCACCCAGAGACAGCTGTTCAAAACCTGCAGACGACGTCTTCATTTGTAGCAGACGATGAGAAGGCTAAGCCGTCAACAACTGAAAAGGGACATGCTTTGCCTAGCGAGAAGACAAACGTGCCAACGATAGAGAAAGCCAGCTCTTCTCTTCCTGACAAGGTGAAGCGTGGAGCCGAAATCTCAGACACTGGAGCTTCAGGGGGTGTAAAATCGCCGGACTTATCCGGTACAGCAAAAGCATTTGATCGCCACGAGAAAAGCAAGCATGACGCTTACGACGCACACGATAAGGTAGAGCAGTATGGTCACGTCATCGACGATATCGTTCCGTGGAGAGGGAACGAGTTGCTCGTTTCGAGAGACTTGCAGCCAGAGGAACTTTTGCAGTACAAGCCACAACATTCTCAGCAACTTGAGCAATCAATTGAGCAAAATATTGAGAAACGTGACAATGAACCTACCGGGAAACTGTTCGAGCATTTTGAGCGAAATGTAGCGCAGTTTGATGATGAGGAACCTACGAAGCAAATGGTGCAACCTGGTGAACAGCCAAACAAGAGGCAAATTGCTGATCAAGTTGATGAAGAACGAGAAGCTGACGATGACATTATGAAAACGATGATTGAGGACAGAAGGGTGCGAGATGAGTGTGATTCTTGTGAAACACCAATTTTACCGCCTATGCTGGACGAGATTTTATCTTACGATGCGATGCTCCGTCCAAGCGTGGCAAATGTGTATGAATCGTGGCGCGACCTAAAGAAGAATTTGCCGTCTTCTATCCCCATCAATAATTCGAAAATGAGCCCAAGGAAACCTTGCAACGCAGCTTTTATCCACTGCACAAAGATTATAGGTGAGTATGGCGAGCATAATGGGTATGATGAGTATGGTGAGCATGGTGAAAGCTATGAGTGCGATGATGAACCAACACGGACACCAGATATGCCATGTAAGCCAACAACAGAGCCACGAACGCCAGGTGTACCTACTCCAACTATAACAAATCCCAATACTCCGAATTCATCGAGTGGACCGACACCATGTCCGTCCACACCTGCAACACCATGTCCGTACACACCTGCAACACCATGTCCGTCCACGCCTGCACCGAGTCCATATACGCCTGGAGAGCCAACACCGAGTCCGTATACGCCAGAATCACCGAGTGAGCCTACACCATGTCTGTCCACACCTGCACCGAGTCCATATACGCCTGGAGAGCAAACACCAAGTCCGTATACGCCTGGACAGCCA
>NQFO01000963.1:0-11713 GCA_003991265.1 Pseudoperonospora humuli
TGCGATCCCTTTGATGAAATTGCATACGACAATGCAAGTAGAGTTGATCCCAGTCTTATCGGACAATTATGCGTATCTGCTCATTGACTCCACCAACCGTACGTCTCACTCTTCGCTTGTATGAAATTCACTGCTCGATCCAAATGACGAAACATCCACAGGCGTAGCAGCAGCAGTCGACCCAGTGGATGCCAAGAAGGTCTACACTCGCGCTAAGGAATTGCAAGTAACCATTTCCATGATCCTGACGACGCATTCGCACTGGGATCATGCAGGAGGAAATCAAGAACTTGTCGAGATCATTCGGAAATGCGAGAACCGTGAAATTCTGGTCATTGGTGGACCAGGAGAAGCTGTCGAAGCTCAGACTCAATCGGTGGCTGATGGGGACGTGGTGACGCTCAAGGACTTGGTTGTAAACGTCTATTTCACTCCTTGTCACACTCGTGACCATGTGCTTTACCATTGCCAAGACGCTTTGTTCACAGGAGACACGCTGTTCGTCGCTGGATGCGGGAGACTCTTTAGTGGAAACCCAGCAGAGATGCACTACGCTCTGAATGCTGTGGTAGCCAAGCTGCCAGAGGAGACAAAAATCTATTGCGGTCACGAGTATACGGCGAGTAATCTGAGCTTCGCCGCACATGTGGAACCGGATAATGAAGTGGTGCAGAAGAAATTGGCGTGGGCCATTGAGAAGACGAAGGCAAACGAAGCTACTGTCCCGTCAACGGTAAAAGAGGAACTGGCGACGAACCCGTTCATGAGAGTAACCGAGGATGCAGTGCAGAAATTTGCAAATGGAGAGAAAGACCCTGTGAGAGTGCTAGGGATCGTGCGTGCTGCCAAAGACAGCTTTGTAATCGGTAAATAGGCGATGGACGATCTTATGGAGTGTGCGCAAGTCGACAAAATTTGATCATTAGGGGCGGCAGATCGGGTCATCCATTAGTCTGGCAAAGAACACACTCACTCGAACTCCTTCTTTTCCTTTTCTTCCTTTCATAATACTAAGAAAAGCTACATTGACAATGATCCGTGTCCAGGTGTGAACTTGAGTAGACATTTTGTCGTATCCACGAGGTTTGCTGAGGAGAAGACGAAGTTCTTTTGAAAGCATCCAAACGTCCCTGGTCCAGTATCGCTACCTTGACCAGCTTCAATATGTCGATGGCCGCGATCACTTTGCGGTCCTAGTAGCACRCGATGGTCACACTTCACGTGATCGCTGCGATGCTCTCCGTAACGCTCTTTTCTTCTCGAAAAGTACTTGGGCTCGACTGCAGACTAGCGTCACACCCTTACGTATGGCTTTGTCGTCTTTGGCACCTTCGTGTTGTGTATAAGATCAACGGACGAGAGCTTCTGGTGGACACTGCGAGCAGAGCTTGCTCGCTTTGAACTCGCCACCGTCGCACGCTTCTGCAACGTCTTTTCAACTCTTGGTCGGACTTGGCACAAGTTTTTCTTTACTCTCGTGCCTGCCTCAGTCACGTGAGGTTCCTGCTACAGGCAGATTGGTCATTGGTCAAGTAAAAGCTCTAGCAGTTGTGCATAGCTTACGCGGCGTTCGATGCAAAAACGAAGTCCATTGTTGTACCGGCGAGTAAGAAGCCTACTCGTTTAAAACCTCTTTCCTCCTCTACGTCCGCGCATTGGAACTGCTAAACCAATCGAAAATTAATCGCCATACTATTGTCCCGAAAACAATTTGCCCATTGACTGCAGCTGCTTTCGTAAACATTTTCTTCTTGTTTTGATCTGATTTGTACATAGAATTGAAACAATGCCAACCTTGTCCGCCCTTATTTGCTTACGAGATTCAGCATGAAGTTCAAGGATTCGAGAAGACCCGAAATTTCTTCAATTCCATCTGTGGCAGGTGCGTCGATTATGAGATTCTTGTGTGCAATGTGTCGGAGGAGTTGTCGACACGCTCGAGCAACAATGATCGATGAAAGAACAGACATGACATTGTAGTCAGCAAGCGACCGATATCAAGATGAGACATTGAAGCGCATGAAAGTTGGCGATACGTTGCGTCTCAATATGAATCCACGACTGGATCTCATCGACCCTTGCCCTTCCTTAAGTTTTTCCAGGACCAGACTGAAAAACACAGTTTAAAATCACAAGGGCTTGGTATGCAATCTTTATTGTGCAAAATATAATATCGAATACATATTCAACAAATGTGAGAGTATCTAGTCAATATCTAATGAGTTCGTTTACGACGCTCTATATAAGTTGACCTTGTTAAACCATCTCACCATCGCAAAGCTTAGCAGCACAGTACCATTCAATCAAATAGTAGAAGTAGCTAGCAGGCCCGATCAGGTTGGCGTAGAGAACCCACCTTTGTTGGACTCGTAAACGTTGGCCATGCTTTGTGATGTGATTCCGGTCAAATGGGAGCTCATTGTTAAAAATCCCTCTACGATGCGCATCATATATTTTCTTGTGTTGGTGACTCTCACCTTAGTCGCTTGCTGCAGCACCTTTGCGAGCGCGGAAACCCCAATCCAGATCAAGAGCTTGACGACGGACTCGCAGCGCGAGGTACCAAAGGAAGGCCGTCGGCGCCTCAAGGGAAGCTCGAGAACAGCTGATGCCAACGATGCGGAAGAAGAGAGAATTGTTCCTGAAGTAGTGAGGTCTGCATCTACACAGGAGAAAGCGTTCATCGATCGATTCAAAGAGTTCCTGAGCAAGCTGTTGGGTCCTGACGTGGTCAACAAAATGGGCTCAACCATATCAAGAGCATACACGAAAATGGGCGAGTACGGATCGAAAGCACTTACGAAGATGGACCTGTACAGATCAAAGGTATACCAGGCAATGGGCAAAGCCGGACAGAAATTGAAGAATTCTAAAGCGGTCAAGAGCATGCAGACTCTCGGGCAAAAAGCAGCCACGAGATCGCGCGAATTCAAAGCGAATGCAGCCGTGAGAGGAGGTGAGCTCAGAAAGGATGCAGCCGCGAAAGTGGGTGAACTCAGTAAAAATGCAGCCGTGAGAGGGGGTGAGCTCAGAAAGGATGCAGCCGCGAAAGTGGGTGAGCTCAGTAAAAATGCAGCCGCGAAAGTGGGTGAGCTCGGGAAGGATGCAGCCGCGAAAGTGGGTGTACTCAGTGAAAATGCAGCCGATGGAGCCGGCAAACTCGCAGCGAAAGGAGCTGATAAAGTCAGCAAATTCGCAGCGAAGACAGCCGAAGAAGCGGGCAAAGCCACAACGAGAGTAGCCAAGAGGTCGGGTGAGATCAGAAAGGATACGCTGAATAGAGTCAACAAATTCGCTACGAAGACAGCAGAAGAAGCGGGCAAAGCCACAACGAGAGTAGCCAAGAGGTCGGGTGAGATCAGAAAGAATGCGCTGAATAGAGTCAGCAAGGGCGGAGCATATCTATCCAAGAAATTTGGTGTGATCGCAACAAATTTGAAGAATTATGGGGTCGAGCAATTGAAGGCGGTCCAAAAGTTCTGGAAGAAGACTCTTTTGGCCAAGTTGATTGCTCGTTACCAAGGTAAGGCTGTTCTTGAACCTGTTGTTGTGTCAGTGAAGCCTGCCAAGCCAAAGGATGTGGTGAGAGTGAGGCCAGCGGAGGTGGAGCGAACAAGGCTAACGCTGAGGAAGCCAGCGAACCGGGAACCAGAGGTAGCCAATGCTGCTGCCACTTAGACACGTGGACCATGTTCTACGTTATCGTTGAATCATGCCAAGATGAACACTGCACGCCTGGTAGCTTTTTCCATAAGAGCTCACAGCTAACATGTTTGCCATTCAGTGAAGTACTCAACAGGAGATTGTTTACTGGTGTATGCGTCAACATCTGAAAATGATAATACATGACAATGATTTTTGTGTACGTACGTACGCGTCGACACACTACACTATGCACTGGTAGTTGAAGCATAAGATGCTGTCCATGCCACTTAAAGACGCCACTTGAAGACACCATACCATCGCTTTGAAATCAGTCTACAGCTCTGTGCAGATGGTCGCTCAGCACGCTGGGGAAATAAACCAAACGTCCAGAGCGTGGTGTTTCCAAGATGTTTGAAGACTTTCAAATATTGTGTGAGAATATGGTGTAGGAAAAAAAAACAATCGTGGATACGAGAACGTAATCACTCAAATTTGTCATGGATAACGACATCGCAAGAGGTTCAATTTTTACGAGGTGGACTAGAAAAGCTGTGGGTGCGACCAGGTAAAATGAAAAAGCCGCGAGCACATCAGACAGTAAGAGAAAGCGTAACGACGTCACTCATTTACTGAATAAATGCCTTGGCGAGTGCCACAGCCTCGTCAACACGCTCCACAGTCTTGGCCTGACCAGTGGCGTTCAGCGCGTCCTTACCACCACCCCTCCCTTTCATCACAACCATTGCGTGGTTCACCCACTCACGCGCATCTAGCTGCTTTGAGTCAAAGTGCTGCTGGCTTACCTGCGTAAACGCTGCCGTCTTGTTGGCGTCCGAATCCGTGCTGAAGATCATGAAACTGCCAGCCGGAATGATCGTACTCATGGCCTCCAGCATCTCCCGGCCGAGTTTGGAGTCCGTACCGACGTCAAACATCACCACAACGATCTCTTGTCCGGCCTCTCTAGCCACTGTAGCCTCGGCAGTAGCATCGCGAACACCATTGGCAGCACGAGCAGCTGCAGCTTTCTTCTTGATTGCCTTGACACGATTCACGAGATCATCCACCTGCTTTCGAAGCTTGTCCTTCAGCGGTAGTGAGATCAAAGCCTGGTCTAGCACAGGCTTGAAAGAAGATACGCGCTCCACGAACTCAACACCGTTCAGTTTGTCTATAGCATCAAGCTCGGACTGCAGCTTGGCACCACGTGCCTCGGCTTCGACAGCAAGATCGCTCGTGTAGGCTGATACACGACGGATACCCTTGGCAATGGCACCCTCCTCGTACAAGACGAACTTTTTGGCTTCCTTGGTGTTTTTCAAGTGGGTGCCACCACAAAACTCCACCGAAAAATTGCTCCACTTGCTATTCTCAGGATCCTCAAGCATAGGGCCAATCGGTTGTCCGATAGAAACAACGCGCACAAAGTCCGGGTACGTCTCACCGAAGACGGCACGCAGACCTTGAATGCGCTTGGCGTCAGCCTGTGCGGATTCCTGCGTGTACACCTCTAGATGCTGCTTGATAATATCGTTGCAAATGGCCTCCACATCCGCCAATTGGTTAGCCTTTAGCGCCTTGTTGTTTGTGAAGTCAAAACGCAAGCGCGACTCATCCACTAGCGAACCTCGCTGATCCACGGTTGGACCCAGTACCTTGCTTAACGCAAAGTTGAGGACATGCGTCATAGTGTGGTTGGGAGCCACCCTGGCACGACGGGCGTAGTCCACCTGACACTCCACGGAATCACCAACCTTGATAGATCCAGATGCGATCGGGCCCATGTGCATCACGTAACCAGCGTACGACTCCACTGAGTCCACGCTTAGCTTGAAATTGGAGCCGCTCACTGAGCCCGTATCGTAAATCTGGCCACCAGCCTGCGCGTAAAACGAAGTCTTGTCCAAAATGACACCTACACGCTCGAAATCACCAGCCTTCACCTCCTCTACAAAGCTTGAGCTGGACTCTGTTGTTGTAAAGATTGCCATTACCTTCGCCGACGTCTTAACGTTCCAGTCGTACTTGGCCACGTCGTTTGTGGCAACAATGTGCTTTCCGGCAAGTGTGCTTGTCTCGCGGGCTTCTAGAACAAGAGGGCGTGCACCGTTGCTACCACCCTTCTTGCGGTCTGTCTTGGATCGCTCACTTTGAAGACGCATACATTCCTCGTAGCCCTTAATGTCCACCGTCATGCCTTCCTCTTCAGCCATGATCTCCGTCAAATCAATCGGAAAACCCATCGAGTCATAAAGGAAGAACGCGTCCTCACCAGGTACGACAAGGGTCTTGTCCGAACCCGCATGAGTTTCACGAATACCCTGCGCGATCTTCTTAAACCGTTCGATGCCCTTGTTCAAAGTACGACCGAACGATTTCTCCTCATCTAAAATAATTTCCTCCACCTCTTTCTGCTTCTGAATAAGCTCCGGGTAAGCCTCGCCTAGCATGTTTGCTACACACGGCACAAGCTTCGCCAGAAAACCACTTGGTGCGTTCAGGAATTGCTGTCCGTACCGCACAGCACGACGCAAAATACGACGCAGCACATATCCACGGCCGTCATTGCTAGGCACTGCACCGTCCGCAATAGCGAAGGTTAGAGTTCGAACATGGTCTGCCACAACACGATAAGCCATATCCTTTTTCTCCAGGTCTTCTTTGCCCAGCTTGCCCGTGTATGGAGCCGCCTTTGTCGACTTCTGTATAGCTGCAAAGAGCGGGGTAAACACGTCCGTATCGTAGTTTGAGTCCTTGCCTTGGAGAATCGATGCCAGGCGTTCAAACCCCATTCCTGTATCCACGTGTTTGTGGGGAAGTTGCACGAGCTTCCCGTCCTGTTCGCGATTGAACTGGATAAACACATTGTTCCAGATCTCGATCACGTCAGGCACGTCTGCATTCACGAGACTAGCAGCATCACGATTGCCGATACGGTCGTAGTGGATCTCAGTGCAAGGTCCACACGGGCCAACCTCTCCCATCTCCCAAAAGTTGTCTTTGCAATCAAAAGGCAGCACTCTCTCAGCAGGCAAGTAGTCAAGCCAGATGAGGCGCGTTTCCTCATCTGACGGAAGGCCTTGCTTTTCGTCGCCACCAAAGTACGTGGCATACAGACGATCTCTGTCGATACCGAAGACTTCTGTCAAGAGCGTGAAGCTCATGTGAACCGCTTCTTTCTTGAAATAGTCACCAAAGCTCCAGTTGCCCAACATCTCGAAGAATGTATGGTGGTAAACATCCTTGCCCACGTCGTCCAGATCGTTGTGCTTGCCGCCAGCACGGATGCACTTTTGGGAATTGCAGGCGCGCTTGAGCTTTGCCATTGGGTGCGACGGGTCCACTTGACCGAGAAAAATGGGTTTGTACTGATTCATACCGGCGTTGATGAACAGCAGCGTTGGGTCATCCAGCGGCACTACAGGGCACGACTTGTAAAAGGTGTGGGGCAGCTCTTTCTGCGACTCGAAGAAGTCCACAAACACCTTTCGGATACGCGCAGCGGGCCACGTCTCAGCAGAAAAAGGTGTCAGCGCGGCCACTTTTTTCTCTAGTGTCTCAACACGTACGTCCGAGGCCGCGATGGCCTGTTCAAGCGACGCTACTTTGCTCTTCAGTCCGCTCATTTTGATCCAAAGATAATTGCGGCAGATGTCTGCCATCGATCCGAGAGGGAGTCAAGCGTCATGATTGGATAAAATGAAATGATACTAAGTTTGGAAGATTTCATGGCCGTCACATGAATTTTAGTATATTGCACACATATATGCGTATTATGGCGACAGTGTCACCTCAGCTCGGTTGCGCGGTAGCACAACGTATTTGCGCTTTCTCCGCTTCGGTAGCTTCGTGTCGTCGCCGTCGGTGCGCTTCGCGGTCGCATCGACCGCCACATGAGTCATGCGCTTTTGCAAGAATGTCCTTTAGGTCAACGGCTGGCCAGCACAGAACTAACTGCAGCAGGAACGTCGCGTGGCTACAGGAATATTCTAGCTCATGGGTACATGAAATAACATGCTGTCTCGTATGACACCTCTTCAATCCTTTGCTCGACCGCGCTCAAGATTCAGTTTTCGCTTCACTCGATGAGTGTGACTACGTCTTGCATCTACAGCACTACCATCGTGTCAATCTCATCAATGCTGTGACACGCATGCATGACTACTTTCGTGAGGCCATTCATCTTTTTATTATGTTGAATCTTATAAACGCAATCTGTTCGTGAGTCGAAGAAGTTGCAAATCACCACGCGACCATTTACTCGTCAAGTTTCAGCGTGAGATTTGAGTGCTCGAAAAGATCAAAACTTTGCTCGAGTCCGGTTTGTACTCTCTGTTTTTTACAACTCGATGTAATGATACGTCCGAGAAAATGTCAAACATGCCTGAACAACAGTGTTCGATAAAGGAATGGTTATGTCGGTGTACTCAGTAAGAGAAATGACTCGTTCTTGGGACCACATGTCGTAGCATGTGAAGGTTGACGAGATGTTGCGCTGCATTAGACCTCGTCTTGGAAAGAAGATGGCCACGGCAGATCATATGAAGCTGGCACGCGACGCTACTATAGCTCTTGCCGCCTACTTCTTGTTGTCCACAAAGAAATGTTTCTCTGTGGCTCTCTTTCTTTGGGGTCACCTTCTTGCTTTTGGATCTATTATACCAGTCATTGTCTCCAAGCTTGCAACTGGCACTGTCATAGCGAAGAGTAATGGATGTATCACAGCAGTTGACAGCACAAAAGCGCTGTCATCGACTTTTGATGTGATACGAAGATCTGGTGGCATTAAGGAACGCAAAAAACAAGCGAAGGTGACGCTGAATGCTAGATATAATGCGGTAGAGAAAGACGTCGTGGCTTGCCACAGAGGGGTAGAATACTGGCGGTCGAAGTGGCCGACACGAAGGATGTTGTCCACCAATTAGACGCATAGGGACCTTGAGTATGGAATAGCCGATGGTGATCGATGCATGTCAAGAGTGTTTAAGCAGTGCTCGAGCAGTGCTCGAGCAGCATTCTTTTGAGAATGCCGCAGACTATGTGCTTAACAGATTCTCACTTCATCGTCTGCTTGACTAAGATCTTAACCAACTACATGACACCACAAGCTTGAGACAGGAGTGCTGCCTAGCAGAAACGAACAGATCTCCTCCTGTCATGACGGTAAAATAAAGTTCTCGGAAAAGTGAGCACGAGCGAACGAGAAGGTCGCGTCTACTCCTTCGTGATAGGGACAGCAATCGCCGA
This sequence comes from Pseudoperonospora humuli, assembly GCA_003991265.1. Taxonomy (NCBI): domain Eukaryota; phylum Oomycota; class Peronosporomycetes; order Peronosporales; family Peronosporaceae; genus Pseudoperonospora; species Pseudoperonospora humuli. The sequence goes on from NQFO01000963.1 coordinate 8,893, forward strand.
GCGTGGAGCAGTGGCAGCTGGACTGTCAAAGTTGCTCGTCACAATCTGCTCAATCTCCTCAGGTGTTTTACCACATCTCGCAAGCTCTATGACCAAGTTCTGGCGGTCTTTACCAGAAAGGATGTAGCGTTGGTCCAAAATACGTTGCATCTGGCTAGTAATACCAACCGCAGTAGAGCGGGGCTCCACGATTCTCCAGGCCTCATAGGCTTCCCGATTCTGGTTATCACATTTGACGACATTCTTATCGTCACACTGGAGGACGTTTCCAGTGTGGCACGATACGAAGTACAGGGCGCCACTCGAGTCCGTTTCCATATTGAAAAGCTCCCACTCGCCAGGCTTAGTCGGGTCGAATACACATTCCCCAGACGTGCGAACTTGCATGAAGCGACCATTGCGAGCTGACTGGATAGCGATCTTGTCGTCGCGAACTCGGTGCAAGATGAGCTGCTCGTAGAGGTCACGATTGTCGGTTAGACAACGAGCCTTCTTGGACCCAGGAACCTGCTGCAAATTTTTGGTGCGGTGAATAGCCTGAAGAATGACAGCCACATTGACTGGAATGTCCGACAGATCCATGGGATACAATGTGCTGCGAGGTAAGCTGAAAGTCGAGAAATGATTAGATGTTATGGTGCAAGGTGACCGCCTCATTATTTTCATGAAGATCTTCTTGACAACGACTTATGAGTTACTGACTCACGCCTGATCAGGCTCAAATATACTGGGAGTCCACTCGCTAACCTCGTTTAATTGGAGGTCGCCATTGTGGTTGGGTGGCAGCCAACCTTCTTGAGCTGCGAGTGAAACGGGGTTTAGACGCTAAGCTTCCCTCCTCGTACACGGCACGTGGCTAAACTAATATCACTTTTACTTCTACACTCTACTACACAAGCGTTCACCTCTCCTTCTCTTTATCTAAGCGCACCATCCTGCCAAGACTGTGAATAGCCGCTTATCTGTCTGGACGAAGCTCTGATGGATTTTCGTGGTTTGTAACGAACCATTACTTATACCAGGAACCATACTATGACCAATCAATGGCGTGAGCCTGGAGAATGCCAAGAACCTGCAGAACGATGGAAAAATCTCGAGGCCATCCGTTTCACAAATTTGGGACGGAAATTTAGGCATGATTCTTGCATTGTTTGCCACATTAAGCTTGACGATGACCATTTATAATAGGAGAGCAGTGACAATGTTGCCTACAAGATCCAAAACTACCTCAATGGATACTTTATCTTCATCACACGTTTTGTCTATCTACTATCTGAAGAGAGCACTGCGTACTCGTCATGATCTCGTCCATAAACACCGCTGTGTACTTCTGCAAAGTTCCTGCCAACCCCTTCACCAGACGGAGCATGTGTCCTTTGATATCATCGTGCCTGCTCCAGTTCTCATATGCCACGCACGACGACATGCTCACCGTCGGAACAATGCACTTCGCAATCGCGTCCACCGCCACACGAGCCATGCGCTTGCGGAAGAACTTTCACTTGAGAAACGGTCACTCTGCGCTGAAGTTCAACAAGAACGTCACGTTGCTCCAGATGCACTGCAGTCGCTCCAGGTACTTCGTGTAGCTCGCGGTCTTGAACGACGGCATCTCTGCAAGCGTCTTCTCGTACTCAAGATGCCGTTTCTTCGGGCCTTCGTTCTAAGCAGTAAGTCACTTGAAGCCAGCCGTGTGATGGTACTCTTTCGACGTCATTTGCACGATATCGCGCTCGTTAAGATACTTAGGCTGCGGAGATCCGCGGATCCAGATCGGGCAGTCTTTCATCTTCGTTTTCATCCTGATCGTCTTCATCTTCTTCTTGCTCTTCTTCGGTCTGCTTTCATAGCATCAACCTTGGTGTGGATGAACGACCTCTTTAATAGCAGTATACAACGACCGCATCCCAGGGCCAAGTCCGATGACGACGTCTGGCACGCATCCAGGAAGCATCAATGCACACTCGGAAGAGTTCTTGTCGGCTCTCTTCTCGCCCTCTGTCAGTAACCGAAACTGCAAAACTGACGCACCGTATCCGTCGCTCGTTACTTGATTGGCAAAGAGGTGACCAGCGTACTGGTGCTTCTTTTCCTCTGTCATCTCTGCGAATCATCACTTCTTGACACATGGTCTCAAGCTGAGAGATGTCAAAAGTGCGGCCCACCGACTGTCCTGGAATGACTTCAACGACTGCAATACGCTAGGAAGATTCCAGTTGTAGCCTCAACTTGTTTCGTGATGCGCGCGTAGAAAGCATGCAGAGTAGCCGCACTGAGCTTGATGTGCGACCTCGTGTAAGTCGTGGACACAGGGAACAGCGAAAACGCCCGGACTCTCTTTTCGCTAGGCACCTCCATCATCCTCTTCTCCACTGCGCTCTGGAACTGCCACATGAGTCGAGCGTAGAATGCCAGACCATTTTCTTGAACACACTCTACCTACAGAATCCACTGCGCGCCCCAGTCGGTGCCATCTGGCGTAAGAACGTCTCGCATCTGCAACACTTCCGTCATAGTACTCTCTTGTACGCATGCATGATCGCATTCAGAAGGTTTTTTCTCCTTCGCTTACTTCTTGGTGAGATTGCTACCAAGCCCGTCAAATGTGATCAGCACGTAGAGTCGGAGGCATTTCTTGAAGTGCTCACGCATCATCATACCAGTATTGACCACCATCTGCTCACGAAGCTCGCTTTTGAGCTGAGAGTATTTGGTGAGGTTGGAGACTTCCACGAGTCTGTGTCGTGCTCTTTGTGACTAGCCGCACAGCCTCCTTTGGGTTCGCCACGCGACAGGCTAAGAGCCATCCACCAATCACAAT
>NQFO01000966.1:0-60034 GCA_003991265.1 Pseudoperonospora humuli
TGACTTTGTAGTAGATGGGTCGAAGCTTACAGAAGATTGTCCATCTAGCTTATTGACAAGCTAATCATAGGTCATTTCTTGTTTCCAGTCGCCTGCTTTCACTCGTATTGCACGAGAAGTCGCACGCACACAAGTGCAAGATGTATATCTCGACGTCTGCTTCTACAATCGATGCATCAGCTCGCACAGCAGTACGGAAAGAACTGGACCATTACGTGCGAACACGTAGAGAGAGTGAAGTCGTACGCTCCGAAAGTGTATCATCTAGTGGCTGATATCCGCTGCGTGCCCAGCAACCTATCAGCTTAGGCCCTAGCACGACTTATTGGGCTCGTTCTTGTTGTGATGACGGATGCATTCTTGATCGAGTTACAAAAAACTGCTCTTTTTGGCTCTATCGCTGCGGATTTTTGGTATAGAAATGGACACCTTCAATGTATCCAAATTTAACANCGCACTGCTACGTCAAATACCGTTTCATGACCATGTCAGCTGTGAAGAGCTTTGATCCAATTTCTTGACGCGACTTGGGTTGTAGCGGTTTTTCTTAGAAATATACATCTGCATTGTGTTCAAATTTGAACTACCTGACTAATTCGTACTTACAGTGTTTATTTCTCTTTTTTAAGCTCAGCTCTATTTTTGATCCACCCATTCATTCGCAAATTCTCCCCTTAAACAAAACTGAGCTACAATTCAGGATAAAATGGCCGCACGATTTTCCCCGCAGGATGTTCTAGAGACCGAGGTGAAACGGCGTCTTGGGCCACACGTGCAGCGGCGTGGTGATGGCTTTACGGAAGCAGAGTCCATGGGTATGTTGCAGCTCGTGCGTGCTCATTGGCGCGAAGGCTGGGACGTGATCGCGCAGCTGCACAATCAGCAGTTTTCGAAACACAACCGATCAGCTGACTCGCTCAAGAAAAAGTTCTCGCGCTTGTATCGGTCTAATATTCCAGTACGGGGTGCGAAAAATCATCAGGCCATTACCTTTGCCCACGTGGTTCACAAAGAGATGATTGAAGGGATCCCGTCAGCTCCTGATGCTGCTGTCGAGGACGAGCAGGCGGAGCATGGCGAAAATTCATCACAGCCGCCACCGAGCGAAGTGCGAGAACAGGAAGGTAGAGCTACCGAATCGGATCAAAGCTGGGTAGGCTCGGTGTCAGAAGTGCCCCCTCCTACTGTGACCGGTCTCACTACGACTCCAGGCGCTAGCTCAATCACAACGCCGTCAGCTGCTACAGCACGAGCGCGTTTGCGGGTGCCACGCCAGACGCCAGAGTGGCGAAATTCAGCAGTCGTTTTTCCCCCTGAGGCGACTCCATTGCCGAGTGACGACTTGCTTACGTCTGTGCTAAAAGTCATTCTTCGCTCGCAGTATCAACGCGACTTAGACCGAGAAGAGGAACGTATACGTCGGGAGGAAGAGCGGCAACGTCGTAGGGAAGAGGATGAGCTGCGAAGACAAGCAGAGGACCATCGACGTGATGAGGAACGTGAAGAGCGGCGTCGACGCAGTGAAGAACGCGCCGAAGAGCGGGATGAGAATCGCCGCAGACATGAGCAATTTATGCAGATGATGATGCTGCTTGTGGGAAAAAATAGCACCACTCAACAGCGAAACACCGAGTGTTAAAACCGAGCGCTGCTGAGTTGCATCATCGCATCGATGTGTCTGCTTTTTCCCTTCAAGCACTAACACGAAATAGGTAGGAAGTGATGTGTGCGGATCGAACTGTACAAACGAACTCGTCATTGCACCGAGCTCAAAACAATTATTAATGAGATCAACATGGAATGAGCACGCATTCCATTGACATCAACTACTACTGACGCGCCGCTGTTTGTTTGGTCGTGTCAAATTTGATCAGCTTGTTAGTCGCTTTCCTATCAATGTCAGCGCCTCGCATATCACATATAGGGCTCAAAAGCATTCTCTGCGTCAAATTCTTGTTGATGTGCTGCGATGTCACGTTCTGATGAAGCACGTTATCTTGGCCGATAAACGATGGCCTTTGATCGATAGATTTGAAAGGTTTCGATGGTTTTCATTCTGACTCGACGTCCGAGAACCACAAGTCCATACAATATTCACTAAAATTACACTCTTGCGCGCTTGCGCGAGCATCTTGTGCATCCAAAATTGCGTGTGTCATGTGGTTGTTTTTCTTCATGCGCTTTCGTGCGATCGTGTGAATGATGGAAAAGGCCGCTCACTCAGTCATTTCTGTCATTGCATTTCTGTATAACTAAGTTCCTAAAGTTGCTCTTACTCGAGTGTCCTAACTATCCAGGATTGCTTGAGCGCACAGGTTCCAGGTTTGTTTTTAGATGGACACTTTCTCGTGGCCGCTTTTGTTTCTTTTGTAGGTATTGGTTTGTATACCGGTCCTTGAACCTGCCGCACATCTTTTTTATGACCATCAAACTGTGATGGCTCTAAGCCTACCGAGTGGCGAACCATTGTGAGTCAAGTTGAAGAAGAATACGTCTGAACCTATGAAAAAACAGAAGGCGAGACCAATGGAGGGCAAGATGACCGAAAAGAGAAAGCGTAGGCGGAGAAGATGGTGGCTGCGATTTGTTGTTGCAGTCAAGAAGCGGGGCTACACATGGAGAGCTCAACGTCAGCGGTCGATAAACGTCTCGGCTGGTCTCTTCCCTAAATGACTGGACTAAACAAAGAAACTCATCCACCGGCCAAAAGCAGGAAGAGGAGAATCACCACGAGCACCAGGATGATGATGTACAGCTTTGTATTGTTGCTTTGTTTGGCAACCTGGAGGAACAGCAAATAAACGAGAGCATTTGTAAAGCTGCATACAGGAAAGCACACTGTACTACTAACACACACCCGTGCTGCGCGTGCGCCTTCCGACTCAAGCCCATCCGTAACTCGAGTCACGTCGTCATCGATCTCGTTCAGCAGCCGGACATGCAGCTCGGTCTCGTCTTTGACAGTTAGACTGTAGTTACGTAAATTGGACACACCCTGGCCGATTAAGTCCAGCTGCTGATCCTGGTCTTTCATAATCTGGTTTTGCATACCTAGCAGTTGCGCTGGTGCGTCAACCGCGCCAGGACTACACACAGCAGTGCAACGCGTCAGAACAGCAGCATCTCCCTTACGAAACCTTTCGAGGTCCTTGCGCACCTCACTGCAGCTCGTGACGTCTTTCGGCTATTGTACATATCCAAGTCTTCTTGCTACAGACGAAATAGCGTCAGACTGGCACACAGACACGCTCTGTCATCTATTGACGATTTCGCTGTCTGCCTGCTCACAACCTTACCTGGTCACGAGCTAATTGATTCAATAGTCGTTCGCGCCGCTCAATCTCCTGCGCTGTCCTGCACATAGTTAACCGATACAGCAAAGAGCGTGTACGTAAAGCTCATGCCATTTTCATTGCAAAAGCTAATCGCCATCCGTACACTGAACCGGACGAGCGTTTGAGCTGGTCGAAGTCGCGTTTCAGACGCGAGACGCTCTGCTGCAGCGCAAAGACACTAGTTCCAATTGCTCCTGAGTTCCCAGTGCGAATCTTGCTGGACAAAACCTGCTCCTGGCTGCGCGCGCTCTCCAACCGGTCGAGCCACGACGCCCACGCTGTCGCACTCATCGTCGCTTCGGGTGGGAAATAAAATCTTTCTGATTAACGATACCGGTGCTGAGATGTGAATATCGGTTCGAGATAGGTATCATTGGCGTCGGACTCATTGTTATCTTTCTGCACCACAGACTCTAATCGTAGACCATGAGCCAGCGTGAATTCGAGCGCAAGATGGAGGAGCACATCGAGGAGATGCGAGTGACGCAGACCATCGCGTACTTCAGTCGCACGGTAGAGCTGTGCTTCTCGGACTGCGTGCACGCGTTCCGCAGCAAGAAACTGGACGACAAGGAGACGTCGTGCGTCAACAATTGTGCCGAGAAGTTTCTGCGCCACACAATGCGCTCGTCCGTGCGTCTACAGGAGAGCTATGCTGAGATCATGCAGCAACAGCAGGAACAGCAGAAATAGAGCGACAAACACAAAGGCCTAGCAACGTAGACAGCGAGCGACTGAGAGAGCGGAAGGATCGGATGTTGGCGCAGTAATAAATACGTAACAAAAGCTCTGGCACGAAACAGCGCTAAGCGTTTGCTTGAATCAATTATTGGTCTCGTGCGGGGGCCGCGAAGACGGTGAAAACGATGCACACACACACTAGTGCAGCTAGCACAAGTTGCAACCGGTTGTTCAAAATGCCAGTTGTTCTCACATACCGGTTACATACCCAATTCGTTTAAATTTCCCATTCCCTCCCAAAAAATGGCGTCATCTCCAACTTCTGCCCGTCCAGCAGGTTCTTCAGAGGATGGCGAGCCAGCACCGAGTCGCGGATTTTCCAAGCGCGGTGACGGTTTCTCTGTGCAGGAAACGGAAGGTCTTCTTCAAGAGGTGCGTGATCGGTGGCAGGAAGGTTGGGACGTAATTGCAGATGTACACAACGCGCAATTCCCTGGCCACAAACGTACGGCTGGCTCGCTGAAGCGCAAGTTTGCTAAACTCTACCGCACCAAAGTCGACTCGACTACTAAGGAGAAGCACGCGCGGGCTGCAGCTATAGCTAAGAAAGTGCGTGAGGAGATGCGCGGCCAGCGACGAGGTCTTGTGGGTGCCCGCATGCTTAGCGAGGACCTCGTCACTGAGGCCGATGGCAGCGTGGTCCACGAAGACTTGAACGATGTGGGTATGGTTACACCACAGTCAAGGACGCAGCCACATGTTCTGACAGATACTACAGTGACGGCTAGTGAGCACGAGCTGCGACAGACGCTCAGTCAGAGCGTGCAACCAATAACCCAAGAGACGCCACTGCGAGACGATGCGTGGCAAACCCTTAGCCGGTGGCCAATTGGCGAAGAGCGACTGCGTACGCTGCGGTCACAAATTGAAAGCAATGAAACAATGTCGAGTCAAGACTTGCTACAGACAGTGTTGTTAGTATTGCTGGAGTCGCAGCGCCAGCGTGACTTGGAGCGGGAGCAAGAACGTGAGGAGCGTCGACTGGAGAAGCAGCGCTGGCAGGACGACATACGGGAGCAGCGTCGTCAATACGAGCAAGAACGTGCCGAGGACCGACGTAGGAATGAACAGTTTATGCAAGTCATGACGACGCTCGTAGCGCAGATCGCAGCTAGCCAGCAACAGCGAGGCGGATTGAATTGAAGGCTTAATTTCACACTTTTCGATTTTGGTCCCCTTTTGAGTAAACCATACTTTGACAATGACAATTTGTTGTTGCAGTCAAGAAGTGGGGCTACCCATGGAGAACTCACGTCCGCAAGAACCTCCGGCCAGGATTACGCCTGAGCAACAGCAAAAGCTGCGAGAGGCTTACCAATCACCCATGCGTCCGTCACAATACACGCGTGGGGCTGAAGATAGCGCGAGCAGTGAACGAATCGCTGCAGACAAATGCAAGAGCGAGATGGAGACGCCGCGACAAGCTACCGCTCGCCGTGAGTACGAGCGCATGGGCATGGAGCAGGTGCTGCTGAATCACCGCTGGGTCTTTTACTGTGCGTCACCACTGTTCCACTTTCACAGCGATAAACTCAGTGAGTACGCGCACGATTTAGTCAAAACGCTGCGGGCGGCGGCACTTCGGACTTGCGGTCAGCAGTTTGGCTACAGTGTGAGTATTCGTAATACCGATACTGTAGTAGTCTTCCAGATCCAAGAAGAACGTGACCAGCGTCGCGACAGAGTAGTTGAGACAGGGATCGAGCGAGAGGTTTCGGCACGCTCTGGGGGATTCGTACTGTACTTCCCGACTGAGAAAGAGCAGCGCGTACCTCGTAGAGGACGCGAGCGACAGCAGGTACTGCTGTTGAGAGGAGACAAAGAGCTACTTTGCTGGGCCTGTTCATGGCTGCAGCATCGCTTCCAGTGTGTGGTGAGTGAACATGCGGTGCGCATTCAGCAGGTAAACCTCAAGCGCTTGGCACGCAACTGGGCGGTGGCGAGTCTGTCGGATGAAGCAGCGAGACCGTTGAAGGCCCAATGTGACGTGAGCAAAGAGGAAGAGGGGAAGAAGGCAGACATTGCTTCTATGATCGTGCAAGAGCAGCCGCGAGCACCACTACTTCTCAAGTATCGTGCTACGAAAAAAGAGGATGTTGTGCGTACGTACACACTTACAGTGCCCTGGGCAACGCTACGTCGACTCTTCCAGCAGGCAAAAGACGTGCCTGGAGGAAATCGACCAGCTGCTTGCGTGCCAGGTATGTGGTCAACTAAGATAAGTTGGCGGTGGAATATGTTACTGACGTTTGTTCTTTTACGCTTGTGCTGTGTTGGGGAAAATGTGCTCAGATCTCATCGAGTTGACAGAACGTCTGTACGTTGATGCATTGCCGTTTAACCTCTTGACTTACGAGATTGAGCGCATTGAGATGCAAGAAGTTGTTGCTGACTTGGACGGAGGCGTGAAGGTGAGTACTGATGTATGCACAAAGGTTGATATGATATCTAATTCGATCGTGTGCTCGGTTTCTTGCATCAGTTCTATAGCATGGACATTGTGCATACTGTGCTATTCAGTCTGCTGGAGCTGCTAGCAGTTCAGAATGTTGTCGTGACTTCGCGTCCGGAGACGACGCTCTAGAATCACCGCAATACAAACGACGACGCATGCCGAATTTCCAATCACGATGCCAAAACATGTAGATACTTCATACCTGAATTCAGCAGCGTATGGGGCTACAAACGTGTCAACCTAGGAACGCATGGAGCTCAGGCAATCCTGGATAGTTAAGATGCTCGCACCAGCGCGTGAGAGCTCAACTGCTAGCTCTTTTTACCGCAGGTCGACATTGTGTCTGTAATATCTCATTTACATTCGTGTTCATTTGGTCACATGGCCTTAGGCGTACCGACTCAAGTCAAGCTTTGTAGCGATAGGCGCGCTGCCTTGCAGAAGTGTCGACTGCGCGCGTGATTCTGCGCCTGTACTGGAGCCGGTGAGAGCAAGACGGAGCGTGGTCTCCAATACACCACGCGACGAAGGGGTCATAGCTGCCACGGCTTCCTTGAACGCACTTGCATGTGTCTGCGCAAAGCACAAAAGTAGTCGCGCTAGGATTCCAGGCACTTGTTCAGAAATCGAAGTGTCAGTAGAGGACGGCGCTGGGTGGCTGAGGAGCACCACAAATCTTGGAAGGAGCATGTGCACAAACGTTGCCCCATGCTGGGCATCTAATTGCGTCGTGAGAACACGTAGAAGTTTCTCTGCCTCATCAAATACAGCAAGCTCTGCAGCTGTCTCTGGGTATCCTTTACTTGTTCCAACAACCTCAACAAGATGAGGACCAAGCGCGACCAGATACCGATTCAAAATGGCGGTTTGGTGCGCGTCAACAAGCTTCTTCACAATTACGTGCACACCTTGCAAGAGCTCTGCACACGCAGCAGCATGCTGCAGCTTCTGATCACCTTCATCTCCGTCTATCGGAACGTGCTCCAACATTCCCAAAATCGTTTCGGTGACTTCAGCATGAAAACGTTCTGCGTCAACTTGGAGTCCAGCCGGTAAATTCACCGCGAAATTTGCCACGATCTGCATCGAGAATTCTGGAGCCGTGTGAACATCAACCTTGAGCCACTCGGAGAGAATTTCGAAACAACTGCGTACGCTTGAGATGACGCGGTTTAGCAAATCATCAGCCAAATCGTCATTCGCCTCAAGCGTTCGTGCCAGTGCGAGCACAGACTCAGCGGAAGCACGACTAAGCGTCACCACGGCTTCTTTCACCAAGGAAGACTGATAACAGCTCGCAACCGAGCAAATGATCTGCTGCACCATAGCCAACGAGCGCACTACTCCACTACGAGCTTCTTCAGTCGTGTGCAGAAGCACGATACCAGTGGTAGCTAGCTGTACGAACTCAGTCATTCGCTTGGCATCATCATTGCTTGAAACAGAATCACAATGGGGTCCTCCAGTTTTATTGCATATGCTGACTTCCCAAGCATGCCGAGTCTGCTCAGTCGCATCGCAAAGTTGACAAACAACTTCAGTTGGACACAATCCGGCCTGCATCACGGTATCGAATAGAGTAGCACAGAGCTGTTGTCCCTCCTCCTGGGAGCTACAAACTTCTTTAGCAAAAGCTAAATTGCTTTGCGATAAGCACGAAAAAACTGCGTTCAAGGCTTCGACTTGAGCACGTCGAGAACATCGTTTACTTGCAAACATGAGCGTATTCAGCGCAGTCGTGAATAGCGGTAGAAACTCATTGGATGAAGAGCCACCTTGTCTTCTCACCAAAGCTTTCACGAGCAATGGAATGCTTCGAAGAACAGCAGGAAGCTCCCCCTCGTCCTCCATTCGGTCCCGAGCATTTGCATTGACGTGAAAGATTGCACTAGACAACATCACTGACGACGATCTTAGATTGCTTCCTTCCGAGGAGCTGCACATGGAAACCGACTTGGGCATATAGACCTCCAAAACTGCCATTGCATGCACGATCTTCGGCCAGTACCGCTTGTAAAGCACGCGGAGCTTTTTCGAGCTTGACAGAACTGGCGCTGGAGTATTTGCAGCAGTACCCATCGATGGAAGCGGCATTTGTAAAGCTGGCATAATCATTGCCTTGTCAGACAGCAACGCTGTTCGTGAAGATGCGTCCAATTGCGCCCACTGTGCACAGCTTTGCATCACAATGCCGTACGCAAAGGTAGTGTCCATCCAGCACTTGTACAAATACTCCGTCGTTCCCGACAAACCGTCAATCATCACTTTCACAAGTGGAGACGTTACGACAGCAGTGTGTTCGTCATCTTGTGCATCCTTTCGAGCAATTGATTCCGTGATACTTGACGTCAGAAGTTCCCCGACACATGCCAAGTTTGCAAGTGAAAGAGAAGTGCGGGTCAGTTCATCTCCAATGAAATGCGCGTGGCCATAATCTTGAGTCACGACTGCTCTTAGAATGCGTCCCAGTCCCACCTTGTCTTGTATAAGATGAGCTGAAATGCAGGCACCGGCAAGACCATGAGCTTCGAGAAGAAGGGGTGCATAGAAGTACCTTTCGTCATCGTTGCTGCTGTCCGTACTAGTCATAGTAGGAGTTGGCTCCACTTGCACTTGCTTGAGAGAATGACGAAGAGCAGACGAAAGCTGGGCACGGTACGGGTCCAGCAAGTAGGCATCGCCTGTTGCTACTTCGGGATCACGAGCAGATGCAAAGTTTTTCACCAGCACGTTCAGCAGACGAAGCCCCGCACATTGAAACATAAGCAACTCGTCTCCTTCTGCTGATGTCGTAGTAACATGACACGCGAGAGTAACAAACTCGTCCAAATACATGCACAGAAAGTTTCTGTTGCTGAACTTGGTGGAAACTGGCACCACTGTCTGGGAAGAAAGCATCTCAAAGAAATAACGACGCACTGCAACGAGGTCAAAATGTAGTTGCGTATGCTGCCACACGCCAATCGTCAGTGGCGGGGTTACCGCCATCAGCTTAATCACGTGTAACACGCACTCCACCGCAAAGTGGCGCACTTGACGTGAAAGCGGTGGCATCAAAGCAACGAGGTCGCTCACGCTTGCCTTTGTAGCTCGCCATGTGTCCACTTGGGCGGCAACAGCTGCAGATACAAGGGAGTTTGCATCAGTCTTGGGTATGTTCACAGCTCGCTTTGATGACCACGTATCTTCGTCCTCTGAAATGTCGACACTTGCTGTCGTCTGTAGCACAGAGTTCATGCCTTTCGGACTCATCATAAGCTGCTCTGCGCCAGCACCAGCAAAGGTACTCGCACATTCGCCAATAGCAATGCTACGACACAACAAAGCCCACAGACACGGTTCAGCGCCTTCGTGGTCTCTGCCTTCAACGTCAAGTAGCGCCAATACTGTGCTCTGCAATGCCCTTATACTGTTTCGCTGCATGTTTGGAGTGTCAACAAAAGCAAAGGAGAGAATATCCCACATGCCATGCAGTCCAGGCAAGTATCCCCACAAAAGTTCATTGTACTCAACGTGAAGAGCAGAAAAAAGAAGACAAAGCAAGTTGTGGCGGCGAAGTAGTGATGGATCCCTTTCCACCAGCGTTCGGACACAGGACAAGCCGACATTTTGCAGAATACTTCGACTCCATCCATTAGTAAAAGCACCAACATTTACGAGACCATGGTGCTCGACTGGTTCCCTAAAGGTTCCAAAATTCAGAGACGAACCGAGACCTGATGATGGCGACACACCTGGATGCCCCGAGCTTTGTTGCGTTGCGAACGATGATGGAGCTGACGTGGTTAGCAAAGCAGTATCAGATATGATGCGCAAAACATAGCTCAAATCTGCAGATTGAAAGCGAGATGGCGCGAATACGACCACTTGCTCGAGGAAGCGCAAGAATTCCAATTCAACCCGTGCGTCTCCATCGTTGCGCAGAAGCATCCAAAAGGAGTAAAATTGATCCAAACGGGCACTGGAACCTCCAAGCTCTGGACCGAGCGTTGCCACCATATCATTGATGATCCGGCCGAGCGCCACTTTTGTGCTAGTTTGCCATCGTGAGCCTCGTTTGTTGACCTTTGAACATACGAAACCCGCCAACACGTGCGTTTCAATCAAAGAGAGCGTCGAGCTAACAAATTGCTCATAGTCGCCTCCCGTAGAGCTAACAGATTCCAAAATGATGCCCCACGAATGTAAGACCCAAGTGCGCAGAGGCTGGGAACATTCACACGCAAACCGAAAAATAAGGCCAGTGTCGATGGAAATGCGGGAGCCACAAACGCGCTTGATGCAAGCCAGTGAAAATGCTGCTCCAGCTGAAAGATCCGATGCACCGAAATCGACATTGGAGCTAGAAGCGCCGTGTGAGGGCTTGTCTACCACCAGACGCTTCTCCAGCTCAGTGATGAGCCCTTTACAATGGTCTTCCCCAAGAAGCAGCGCTAGCGTTCCCAATGCCTCTCCTGCACCACGACGAACTAATTTGTGTTCACTCGAAATCATTTCACACAGCATGGCTTGCATATGAAGGGGCCACGATGTCGCTGAAAGCGACGTAGATGAAGCCGGTGCAGCACCTGATTTTTCGAGACGTCTCGCTTCGGCAATCACAGCAAACAGCAGTGCACACACATTAACTTCACAATTGGCACGAATATCGGTCAGGGCTCCTGCATAGTGCTGGAGACATCGCAGCTGTAGATCTTCTGGAATAAAGTGGAAAAGTCGACTGAATAGAATTATGCTTGCGTCGACGAGCCGAACGTGCGTGAACGGGCTGCAACATACGTTTGTCGTGGCGTCTGCCGCAGCATCTTTCTTAGTATCTGTCCTCCAAAATGTGTCCAGATACTGCACCTCAACTTCGGTATCTGTCAATGCATTTCCCCGTTGCTGCAAACCAAGCACATGATTTAGCTCCCTTGAGTACAGCGGGGACGGGTGATCTCCCCCTTCCAAGCGAGAGAGATTTACTATGTCAAGCGTGTTGTCCTCGGAAGACAAAACGCTTTGTAGGTACGTGGACTTCGCCGGTACTAGCGAGGATTGCCGGAGATTCGTCAATGGCTGGGCTGTCGTAAACTCGGCAATCAAGTCTAAAAGAGCGATGTATGAATCACTGTAAATGGGTGGAAGCATCGAAAAGCAGTTGATGATCCACCCCATTAGACGATACCGAGCAATTTGGCCTCGACGCTTTAGCGGTTTACTCAGTGTGTCTTGCGTTGCCGTCAAATACACGTGCAACACATGACTTGCAAGCAGGTTGACATCATTATCACAGACTGTTGCAAGGTCCTGGCAGTTGGACAAAAAGTTGCTGAGAGCAATTACAGCTGCTTCAATGCGCAGGAGCTCGAGAGATGATTCGCGACTGTGCAACACGCTCGACTTGAGCCAGAGATTCAGGAGGTTTTCCAAATTGGCCTTTGACCACTGCCCACCATCCATTGCGACAAGACTTCCCACCAACGTCCATCCAGCACGCGTGCATGTCAGCCAGATACTATCTGCGCATTCATTTAGAAATTGACTCTCGATAAGCTCCTCCGAAATTGTGTAGATATCGTCCATAATTGTCGTGGATATCCCTCCTTTGCCGGCAACTTTGATAGCGCGAAGAATGTGAGCAATAGCCGCGGATCTGCCTTGAATTGCATACAAGTGGGTCTTGCTTTCCATTTCACTTTCTTCGTCATGACCACCTTCTGCCTTCTCTGCTGGCCCTGGATCCTTCACATCATCAGCATCTGAACCTCCATGCATCAAGTACTCAGCAGTATCCCGAAGTCCGTGAAGGCAGCTCATGAGCACACTTTTAAGTCGGTACGGAATTGCAGTGACGAGAGATGCAAGTGCAACCGCAGCTTGAAAACGAACGCTTTGCTTTTCGTCGCATATGAGACTTTGGAGTACATCGCTAGCGTCAAGTGCATGGATCACAGAAGCCTCGCCCATTGAATGGAAAAGGTGACTTATCTCCACCAAGATTGACAATATCTTGTGGTGGTTTGGCTTGACGGTCTGCGCTTCATCTTTTAGTCGTTGCAAATAAGCCCCTAGAAGCACCTCTTGCTGGCGCTCGGTTAGACATCCACTGATTCCGTAACGCAGCACAAAACCCACAGCGTTACGCGCTCGTGTCAAGTCTCCGAGAACAAAATGATGGTCGAGAATGCAAAGCGTAGCATCCATGACCTCACGTAGCTGTGTCTCAGCAATTGAGTCAGGTGGAAGGCACTCAAACATGCTGCATAAAGCAATGGAGAATGAAGCCAGAATGCCTCCATGACTCTGGTTCGGATTACTACTGGATAAATATTTGCTGCTCACCATGTCCTTGAAGTAAAGAACCACATTAGCAATAGTCGACAAATCGACTGCAGCTGCTTTCCGACGAGAAAGTGACGACGGCAAGTTGATGGTTGTCATCCCAGGAACATGCAGCTTGAACCCAGTCTTTGATTTCGCAACGCCATTTCCACTGGCTGAAGGGGTGTCTTGTTCCGTTGAACTCTTCCCACTAGCATCCTCATCATTGCTCCTCGAGGATGTCAAGTTTGCTCCATTTAAATCACTTCCACTCATTTCCGTTTCTCCTGATGACGACGTCGCGTACTTGGCAAGAACCACACCAACTACTACTGAAAACGCTCTCCTCGCTTCAGATGCAACATCGTCCATACCCTTGGTTGCAATTTGTAAAATTGTATCAAGGAAACCCCCTTGCGGGCTGGCGCTGCTGCCTCCACTACCCGTTCCAGCAGCAGACCCATTGCTACTGTTAGCTCCGCCACTTCCACTTCCATTGCCACTTCCTCCTCCAGTACCTCCAGCACTCACAGACGACACCGTCAGCGCCGAAGTCCGTTCCGCTATCACCTGCAGCAATCTCGCAGCTGCGATCCTAATTTCTGGTGCTTTATCCTGAAAGCTCTTGTTTACAATCTTTAGGGCATCAGCATGGAACGATACCAGCCGCATTGAGTCTCCTTCAAGTGTACGTGTCACACTTTCAATGAGGCATTGCTTCATATAGTAATCTGCAGCTCGAATGTTCTTGTTTGCGATCGTCACTGCATCGGGCAGAAATTGCAGCGCCTCTTGTAGTGGCAGTCGACACACTACCATGATCAGCGACACCTTCACGTAGAGCGATGCATTCTTGGTCGTGAGTGCCTCATTGATGCTCGACACTGCTGAAAAGTCGAAGGAGCGCACTAGCAAATCACATACTAGTCGATGTATGCACTCGGACGTGTTGGCACTAGAGGAGGACAACGAAACACCCATTCCACTTGCTCCGCTATTTGAGGCCCCTGTACTTGATCCGCTGGTGTGAGTGCCACTGTACACGATCAGCGCGGCCAGCAGCAACTGGAACAACGCCGCGTTGCTGTTGCTGCTCTGTTTCTTGGAGAGTGAGGGGTTACCCAGCAGATCCGGCTGCCACTGACGCTGCAGCGCGATGAGCGCTTGCACCAGCTCCTTCTGCTGCATCTGATGCTCTATAGCGGTGGATCCTCCAGCCCGCATGGTCTCCACCGCGGCAGCCAGCCGCCGTGCTACGCCCTTCATTGTAGCTTACTATGGGACGTGTGTCAGAGTGTTGGTTCGTGAATTTAACTTCGGGGGTATAATTAGGACGAGTGTTAGTTAAGAAAAAAGTGAAAAATGATGCTTACAAGTACGCGGACATGGGAGGAACTGCGAACCAGCGCACGTGTGGCGGAGAGAACGTTGGAGGACAAGATTGCAGCCTACACGACAATAAGTAGAGCTCAGATACGCGGCTCAGCGGCAGCTTATGACGAAGGTGGGGAGATTTGAAGGAGGAGTGAGCAACGTCGCAGAATGCTGACGCTGTTTGTGCTTTATATCGTGTAGAAAACCCATTAGAAGGGGCTACTGGTGAGAAGGAGTTGGCAGCCGATATTGAAAACGCTTTGGCATCCGTAGGTGCAGCGTGTTGCTTTATGGAGATGGCTTATGAGGAGACGGATGTGATGATTCTCTATCTTTGTTGTTGCGTGTGTAGCTGTCTGATACAATTGACGAGATGAATGTGGTCGTGGACAAGACGTCGGTGAAGACTCAGGACGCAATGCTGCAGCGCTACCGTGAGATCTATTTCGACTACAAGACGGAGTTTCGTCGCTCGATGGTAAGCCGTCGCAATGGCGACAATTGTGATACTGTGTAGTATGCTGTACAGCTATTGCTTACTTTGTGGCAAATTTACAGAGTGCCTTGCAAGAAAAACGTGATGCCCAGAAGCTGTTTGGCAACAGGTTGGCAGCGCTGTGCAGTAGTGAAGTATTGCGTTATCTTACAGTTCGTCTGGTGTGCTTGCTTCGTTTGCAACTTACAGAGATTATAACGGTCACTCGGACGATGTGGAAATGGACTCGCTGTTAAATGAGCGCCGTGCTGTTGATTCATCACGCTCCATGACTAGCAGCATCATCGAGCAGGCGATGGCAACCAGGAACGCTTTGGAAAACCAGCGGCGGATTTTCACATCGTCGCATGGCAAAGTGGCGACGCTGGGCAGTTCGTTCTCCGGCATCAACACGCTCGTGGAGCAGATCCGTCGCAAGAAAATGCGCAACAATACGATCCTCGCTCTAGTTATTGCAAGCTGCATCTGCTTCACACTGTGGTGGGTTGTATTGTCAAAAATATAAATGAGATGTGACACCTTTTTCCCATGGAAAAATTGAAGTCCCAAAATTGAAAGTCGAGAAGAATGCTGATTGGATAAAAAGAAAAAAGTATTCGTTTTGCCTGTACGAATGGTTGCCACCATAGGTACCGCCATAGGAAAACTCTGCACCCAGCGCTAAACCGTCACTGATAACAAGTATGGGCGACCGTGGAGGAATCTCGCTGCTGGTGCGCAACATCAGCCGCCGCTTGAGGTACATGCTCACTGTCAATTTATTATGGTCGTATTGTCCACTTCAACTAATGGCCAATGTCGCTTGCTGTGGTGGATTTGCAGACCGGATGACATTCGCAAGGAGTTTGAGCGCTATGGAGAAGTACGCGACGTATATATCCCAAAGGACTTCTACACGAAGTATGTAAACGCTACTGGATCAATACTGGCATTGCAATTGAGTCTTGGAGTGGCTAATGATTTACTTTTGTCTGATTCAGGGAACCCAAGGGTTTTGCGTTTGTCGAATTCCGTAGCGAACATGAGGCGGATGATGCGCGCCACGGCTTAGATGGCGTGCGCATTGACGGCCGTGACATCCGTGTGGTGTTTGCTCAGGAGCGCCGCAAGTCGACGGACCAAATGCGCGACCGCGAAAGGTCAGTTTTCTTTTGGCTTCAAGCTGCTGCATTCTCTCTCTCTGACAGGTTGCCTGGATACTGGTGTTGATATGTGTAGGAGGGAGAAACGCGGAGGAGGTCGTCGCTCACGCTCAAGATCGCCGCGCCACCGTGCTTCTCGTGGCCGGTCTCGCTCGCGCTCTCGTGATCGTCGGGGTCCGGCTCGTCGCTCATCTCGCTCGCGCTCTCCTGTGAAAGGCCGATCTCGTTCTCGCTCGAGGGACCGCGCCCGCTCACCGGCGATTCAATCGCTGTCTCCTTCGCTTTGTCCATCGGTTTCTCCTCGTGTGCCGAGGTCCCCGCGTCGGCTGGCGTCTCCTCGCCGATCAGTGTCGCCTGCTGCTCAGCCACCTTCACCGTTGCCTCATCGTCTTCAAGGCTGTTCTCGCTCAGCGTCTCCTCCACGGGATGAAGGCTGCCGCCAATTGCCGTCTGGATCCTCCCTTCATTTGAGCGAAGTCCAAGACTTTGTCTTTCGTGGGTGAGTATGGCAATCAATCCCCATGTCCCATCAGTGATCGTGACAAATTCAAGCTATCGACCTCGGCAACTGTACGGAAGCTGCGTAGCATCTTTTGCAGATTTACTTTCGTGTTTTCCGCAATTGATTGCTGTTGCATGCTCTTCTATCAAGATATGCAAGTCATTCATTAACAAGAAGAGCAGAAATATGAAGATGATGAAGACCCAAGCACAGATACAAACGCAAATAAAAATCAAAGAGGACTGGGTACTGCAACTTCTTGTCCAAGAGGAACGAGGAGGAAGAGTTAAGGAAGGTACGACTCCAGAGCCATATGATCTATAATACGTCGACCGGGTATCTCTGACGCTCAGTGCCACAAACGATGAGTCCAACGCCATGTCCTGCAGCTTGCGTCGTATGTCTATAGGAACCAGCGAACAAATATTTAAAGATGAACGTCTTGAGCAATAGACGCCAGGTAGGACCATAATCTTTGATCTGCCCTTCTAATATCGGGTCACAGTCCTGTGTGTGGCCGTCTCGCACTGATAATGCCGCTGGACTACAAGCTCTCAGTCCTTCTGCAATAGATAAGGCCACATCACAGCGCAGCCACTCACCCCAGTCAACTCGTCAACAATCTTCATGCGTGTTCTGTCTTGCCTGAGATAAACCTGGAGTAGCTCCTAGCAAAGCGCAAAACGTGAACATACAAAGCACAAGTGAAACGCGGTTTTTCTTGAAGAAGGTTGCATCAGGCTGTGAATAGTGAATGGCTGCAGCAGGTATGTTGCACTTCCCCATTTGCGCCGCCAGATGCATATCAAGCACAGGAGCATCCACAAATGTTAGAGATTTGAAGCAAATGATGATGATGCGCACGAATGCTTTCCCACAAATCGTGATTCCTCTATACGATGAGACGCATCTGAGAAGTTGACGCCACACCCGAACACCAGTGGTCAAGAAGATCGTGTCGGTGTAGTCGGGCAGAGGGAGACTCTTATCCAGACATTGGATCGTGTGAAGATTGACCAGATGTTAGGCCTTCATCAGGATCTGTTTCAGCGCATAAGCGCTGCGTTGAAGCTCGTGTTGAAGAAGAGGGTCACGGGCGACAGTGTAGCCCTTGCCCTGCTTGAAAGTATTGTCCATGATCATATCAGGAGACTTCTGTCTCTGCGGCTTGTGCTCATCCTGATGTTAGAGTTCAATCCTTGTGATGCTCGCAACTCGAGCATGATCTTTGTGAGCAGATGGTGGCAAACGTTGACGTGAGCACTTCGAGAAACGCCCCCAACTCAACGCGCTGATCACATTTAGAGAGCTTGGTAGCGATCTCACCGCAAAGCAAGCAAAGGAAAAACGGAAAACTTGTGAATATGATCATGCGTGCATGCAAGAGAACCAATGAGACGGACATGATGGAAGCGTTGCAGATGCGAGACATTCTTACGCCAGATGGCACCGACTGGTGTGCGCAATGGATTCCGTGGCCCGACCATATCCAAGAAAATGGTCTGGCATCTTATGTTCGACTCCTGTGGAAGTTCTAGAGCGCGATCGAGAGTAGGATGGCGGAGGTACATCAAGCTCAATGCGACTACAATGTATGGTTTCTACGCGCGTATGAAGAAGCAAGTTGAGGGTTGCAGAGATGCCCTTGATCAAAGCCACCGGCTCCACAAAGTACCTGGAGCGATTACTTCTGAAGCAACATCCGATTTCTGCTGCAATTTGGCGCAGACCGGCCGTTTCTCAAGTGGAAGCTCTATATGATCGCGAAGCACATTGTTCTGACAAAAGACGTGCGTGGCTTACGGGTACTATAGTAAGCGCAATGGCATCAAAGAACACGCACTCAGTCTGGTGAAAGGGATGGCAGAGGTGTTGCGGAAGCGCGCCACGTTAATCTCAATCATGGACAAGCTCATGATGAGCACGCTCTGCTTGCAGTACCATCGATTACTTGATATCCTGCTCCTACACACGTGCCGAAGAAGGGAACATGTGAGGATGCAGCAGTGCGAGCTTCGTGGTGAGGTACGAATGGAGGCGCGGAGAAGGCGGTAACATAGAGCAGTAGTAAAGACAAACGACGATGATTGTCATACCGCTTTCATTCGGGACAATTCTAGGAGAAACACTCCGACTTTTGAGAAAGTTGGAAGACGAATTTCATTTTGGCGTAATCTCATGAAGAATGTGTGTATCTGTCTCCGTGAAGCGGATTTGATTTACGTAATTTATTGGGGGGAAGTGCAACTTATTCCTATATTGAAATCCATATAAACCCGTTTTCGTCAGCAAATGAAGAGATCGGTGATATTCGTGCTCATCGACGGGCTGGGCGATGTATCGCTGCGAGAGCTGAACCAAAAAACGCCACTAGAGGCAGCACAGACTCCTGCCATGGATGCCATCGCCCGTACGCTCTTTTCCTTTATATCGCGCCAGTCCTTTTGCTTTCCTAACATTGTTTCGAACTGCACGGCATTCCTTTGGCTTTCCTTAGATGGCGGCCTTACGGGTCTCATGGATCCCGTGGAGCCTGGCTATGCTTGTGGCAGTGATACAGCACACATGTCCATCTTGGGCTACAATCCTATCGTGTACGTGACGCCAAATAGCAGATTATCGATCGTATCATTACCTGACATTTGTGCTTCACAACACTTTAGTAACTATCGTGGCCGTGGATCCTTTGAAGCGATGGGAGCGGGGCTTCCAATGAGTAAGGGCGATGTTGCTTTCAAGTGCAATTTCGCCACTGTCGCGAAGAACGAAGATGGCGAATTGGTCGTCGAAAGACGAAGAGTGGACCGCGATTTCCCATCTTGGGGCACTGAACTTTGTAGTTTCTTGAATGGATTGACCCTTCCAGAATTTCCTGATCTAGTGGTTGCAACAAAATATGCTACGGAACATCGCTGCGGGATTGTTTTCAAAGGTCCGGGCCTTTGTGACAAAATAACAGGCACTGACCCTTTGAAAGACAAGTACGTACAATCCTTCGATTGTTGACTATCGACGGTATTGACTTATTTTGTTGCACCGCAGCCTTCCTCTAGAAGTATCCAAGCCGCAAAATGACACCCCAGAAGCTGCATACTCCAGCAAAGTACTCAACGCAGTCTCAGATGCCATTCATAAGCGATTGTCAGATCATCCGATTAACAAGGCACGCGAAGCTGAGAATAAGCCGCCTGCAAATGTGGTGCTGCTACGCGGACCTGGCGAGCGAATTGACGTCCCATCGTTTATCGAAATGCATGGGCTCAATCCTTTCATGATTGCCCCGACGTGTATTATCGCTGGTCTGGGCATGTCATTGGACTTTGAGATCGTTACTGCTCCTGGTGCCACGGGAGACTACCACACGAATTTGTTGTCGAAAGCTGAAACAGCACTACAACTACTACGGAGCGGCAAGTATGACTTTGGCTTCGTCCACGTCAAGGCAGTCGATGATGCTGGTCACGACCGTGATGTGGAAAAAAAGCTGTACTTCATTGAGCGAGCGGATGAAATGATTTCCATGCTCCTAGAAGGGATCCATGCTGATTGTGGCGATGAAGACAACGAAGTGACTATCGTTGTTACTGGCGACCACACAACGCCTGTCAAATATGGAGACCATACGTTCGAACCGGTACCTTTTACTATCGCACGTGTTGGGGCCGCGCACAAAAGGTTGCAGCACTTTAAGAGCTCTGACAAAGAGACTGGTGACGACGATTTAACATCCAGTGTATTGACGGACGAGGTAACTCAGTTCTCGGAATTGGCTGTTGCACGCGGTGCTCTTGGTCGCTTCGCTGGTGACCAGGTCATGAAGCTCGTCAAGGACTTTCGCGAATATGAGCTGTAGGTTTCAACTTCCCAGTAAGAGCAAGACACGGGATCAGATGTGCAAAATTGCTACTGAGCTTGTGTTGTGAAATGCTCTGGGAACAGTTGACAAAGCATTATGTCCAAACTCTCATTCTCCAATACATGTCAGCAAAGCATGGATACTTTCACACGTGAGACGACAGCCAAGCCTGTACTGAGAAGTGCGATAGGCGTGAAATTAAACCCGCAGCTAGTAAACTTGCTCATGACGCTCTTCTTGAAACACAGCATCATTTTTGATGCAGCAACAACTCTTAGGCCGATCTGGAGAGAACTACTCACTCACTTCTGCAGCGTATGAAAATCTTGTCATATAGCAAAAAGATAATGTCTCTCGTGTAGCAGCTTTGGCATCGCGCATTTGCTCTGTGGCTTTCCTTTTTGACAGCGGCGGCATCAACACAATGTGCCAAACAGAGGAGCCTTACTATTGCTTGTGCAAAGCACCTTGAGTGTCAACTGGACGAAAATTACTGGGTATGTCCAGCTCACGTGGTATAATTTGCTTAGCTGCTCGAAGTACCTGCTTCAACTCCGTAGCAATACTGCACTCGCGCGTCAAGAAGGCCGTCGCTTTCGCTGTGGCATTGGAATCCCCAGTATCACTTCCTGGATGTCTCCCTGTGCGACCACAGCGGTGCATATAATCTTCAATAGTATGTGGAATGTCAAACAGTACAACGTTCTCGACGTCAGGGAAATCAAGTCCTCGCGAAGCCAGATCCGTCGCCACCAGGACGTCAACGTAGCCTGCTCGAAAGGCGCGCAACGCTTGAGTACGATAACCTTGAGATTGTCCACCGTGTAGGGGTGCGGCGTGAAATTGCTCCTTACGCAATAGGCGAGCAACACGTTCAACGCTTGAACGGGAGTTGCAGAATACCATCACTGGTGGTCGCTTGGTGGCACGCAATACGCGAAGTAGACGAGAGCTCTTTTCTGCAGGACGCATGAACTGCACATCATGAACTACATGGGACGTTGTGGACAGCGCTAGCATGACTGCTGAAGGATCACTTGTCCAAGAACTCGATGCAGATAAATTTCGACTCGACATGGTTGCTTCGTCGACGCGTATCGTAATAGGTCGAAGCGCTGCCGACCGCGCTATTCGCGACAAGAAGACAGGCAGCGTTGCTGAAAGCAATAAGGTTTGCCGTCCAGCAAAGTTTACAAGCTGCAGGATCTCGCGTAGTTGCGCCTCCATGTTGGGAGCCATTAGCACGCGGTCCACTTCATCAACGACAAGCAAAGAAATGTGTCCAAGCGACAGCGTCGTTCCATGACGTAGTGCAAGATGCAGAAGTCTTCCAGGGGTCGCCACTACTACCGTCACATCCTTAGCATGTTGCTGAAGTTGAAATAGTTGCTCGTCAACTGTAAAGCCACCGCAAATCCCAACGACTGGAGGAGTAGATCGGTTGGGGAAAAACGCTGAGAGATCTTGCACCACCTGATCGACAAGCTCTCGTGTCGGCACAATAACCAGCGCACAAGGAGCTATTGGTATCATTGGTACTGTAGTGTATTGCTCCAATCCAGATCTGGAGTGACTATGTAGTCGTTGCAGCAATTCGAGTATCGGGAGAATATAGCACAACGTTTTTCCACTGCCGGTAGGGGCCAAGACCACCACGTCACGACCTTGAGAGATGCACGGAAGGGTCTGAGCCTGCACAGCAGATGGCTTCGTTATTCCACGCGACTGCAACACTGAAATGGCATGTGGAGACAGCGCAAGCTGTGAAAAGCTGAAGATTGGAGACGGAATGGGACCTTCTCCTTCAACTGTGATGTTTCGCTCTTGACGCGCCCAAGACGCTTCTTGCCTTGCCGAAGCTTCGAGCGATGAAATATCGATCAAGTGCTCACTTTGAGATTCTATTGAAGGGACTTGAGGCTCGACACGCCGTCGCTTCCGCCGCGGTACATATGCGCAAACATCATTGCCATGGTTCATGTGCAATCGTGCAATTGGTGTGTATACCACCCCAAACATGCATTCGGAGGAGCAAATTCATGCACTTGGAAATTGTATGAAAGTTACCTATCTACAGGTTCAAGTTCCTACGTAGCTTAGCCAAACATCCGTGCCGCAGTACGAGACACGATACCCAGAATCTCTTCAATTTCGTCCTCAGCAAAACGCTTGTGTAGACTGGGAATCAGAGCCACTGCTTCTTCTACCTCTTCTGGGTTAAGATTGGACAAACACGCGATCTCGAACTCCTCCAGGCGATATTCTACCGTCTCTCCATCCTCTTCACGCTGAAAAGCTAGCGACATCAAAGCTCTACATCACAGTCAATCATATCAATAGATTAGATCTGGAATGTGTCACTAGCAACTACTGAGTAACATACTCGCGAAGTTCAGTGACCGAAGCTTGGTTGGTAACGGGGTCCTTGGTGCCACTGAAACGCTGTACGTACGAATACGTCATTTGGAACACACTATAGTCATAGACAAGCAGTATATACCGATGAGTGAAGCGTCCTCATATCAATAATAATAACAATGTGTCCATAAAAGTGGAGAGCAATTGCAAGGTAACGAACGCACTTGGTGAGTTGCTTTTCCTGCGTCTCATAGTCGGACTTCTGCTTCTCCAGAATAACAGCCACCTCAGCATTAGACAGACAAGTCTCGTTGCGGAAGTCAACTCCTAAATTCAGTTCCGCCGCGTCCTCTGTGTCCACTACGTGCTGCGGGTTCGACGACATTTTCGCAAAGTGAGCACCCTACTTTGCATTGACCTATTTAATCGCATTATATGATGTTCAGCAGGTCATTATCGATCTGTGGACGCCCATGTTTAATAGTGCGCGGACGCAATTGAGAGCGCTCGCGACTGCCCCGCAGCGCGCCTTCTCAGCCAAGGTGGGTACTGGCGGTCTTGCTGGGCCTAAAATCACTGGCGTGCTGCGCTTTTATAAGGACGTGAATGTTAAGGACGTGGAGGTGGAGCATGATGACGCTGAACCACGCAAGCTCTTCGCCGTGACGCTGGACGGCAAGACCGTCAAGACACCGAGGCAGCAGCCCGTGCACCTGCCCACGCGCGCCATGGCCTATGCAGTAGCCCATGAATGGGATGCGCAAAGACACGACATTCGCCCAGCCACGATGCCCATCATGACGCTAGTGTCCACGGCGCTGGATCTCTTATATACGTCCAGCAGCCAGGAAACCATCGACGAGATCATGCACTATCTTCAAACGGATACTGTGTGCTACCAAGTTACGGCTGATCAACAGGAGAAGCTCGTGGCACTGCAGCAGAAGAAATGGAAACCTATTCGCAAGTGGTTCAGCGACACGTTTGAAGGAGAAGTGGACGTGAGCCACGGAAGTATCGATCAACTGACACATGACCAGCAACTTGTGGCGAATGTTCGTTCACACTTGGAAAAGGTATACAGAGTAGCTGAGCTGTTGTTGCACACAATGAGATGACTAAGAGTGAGGTTGTTGCTGCAGCTCAATGACTTTGAACTGACAGCCATGCGGACGCTGACAAAAGAGTGCAAGGTACGTTTCGAAACTTTGTGGTACATTTATGCTGGCACCTGGTTGCTAATGATGCTTCGGAGCTAGTCTTTGATCACTGCGCTAGCGGTCTTCAAGCGCCATCTTACGGCGAGGGAGGCAATCGATATCTGCCGCTTGGAGGAAGAATTTCAAATCAACAATTGGGGGCTTGTGGAGGGTGGTCATGATCTTGACCGCGTAAACTGCGCTGTGAAACTCTCGAGTGCGTCCTTTCTGCTTTACCTGCTAGAGAACAAGCACTAAGTTGTCTAAAAAGGTAGAGCGATCTAAAAACGTGCAAACTTGAAGCTTGCTTTACGTCGAAATGTTCTCATGACCACGGTTGTTTGTCTCTGCTTCTGCTTCGCTTTCGCTTTTGCGCTACGCTGCCGCCTTTTCCGCCCTTCTGAAAGTCTCCGTTCGCATATCACCGCAAAGCTCACTCTTGAGCAGCGCCAGTATGTTGATGGTCACGTTCACGTCGTGGTCCTAGTACTTGGCGGTATGCTCTGTGTTGTCGTAGTGAAGCACTCCGTAGCATTCCTTCGGCTATTGATCCAATGCCACTGCTACATCGTCACGTGTCCTCTTCTTCGACAACTTCTTGTAGTAGGGTATTTAGCAAATGGAAGCGCCAGGTGGTTTTGCAAGCAGAGCTTATTCCTCATGAGCTCGTTCATGGAGACCGCCGTCTCATACTTTTGCAGCGCCTATTTCAGATCTTCATCGGACTGAGAGCACGTCCTTTGATGCCATTGCACTCGCTCTAGTTGCCGTATACCACGCATGTCTTCTTGCTCACCGTCGGAAGCAAAACGCTTCACAATCGCATCGACCGTCACGCGAGTCATGGACTTTTGAAAGAACTTCCACTTGAGGAATGGCCAATCCGCGCTGATCGGCAGCAAGAGCGTCACGTTGCTCCGGAAGTGCTGCAGTCTCTCTATGCACTTTGTGTAGCTCGCGGTCTTGAAAGTCGTCTCGTACTCAGGATGATCTTTCTTCAGGCCTTCGCTCCAGATAGTAAAGCACTTGAAGCCAGCCATGTGATGGTACTCCTTCAACGTCACTTGCACGACATCGCGCTCGGTACGACGCTCATGTTGCGGTGATCAGCAGATTTAGACAGGTCGGTCTTTTTTTCATCATCTTCATCTACTTTTTCTCTCCTTTTTCTTCTTCCTCTCTCTCAATTCTTCAGCCTGCTTTCATAGCGCCAATCTTGGTGTAGGCAAAAGACCTCTCTCACAGTAGTACACAGCGACAGCATCCAGGGTCAAGCCTGATGACGACGTCTGGCACGTATTCAGGAGGAGCCACTAAACACTCGGAAGACTTCTTGTCAGCCCTCTTCTCGTCCTTCGTTTGGGGTCGATACAGCAAAACTGACGCACCATATCTCTCACTCGTTACTTGATTGGCAAAGAAGCGACTAGTGTACTCGTACTTCTCGTTGACTGTCATCTCCACGAACTCGCTCTTCTCAGCACCGCTCCCTTGGCGTCTGTTCTCGAACTGAGAGATCAAAGATGTGGCACATCACTCTTCACCAATTGTCCTGAAACAACTTTACCGACAGCGACACGCCAGGAAGATTCCAGTTGTAGCCCTCAACTTGTTTCCCATTGAGCTTGATGTGCACTTTCGTGTACGTCGTGGACACAAAATAGCGAGAACGCCAGGACTCTCTTCTTGATAGGCACCTCCACCGAGATCGCTACCAAGCCCTCCAAATGTGATCACCACGTAGAGTCGGAGGCGTTTCTCAAAGTGCTCACGAATCATCACGCCAGCGTTGACCACCATCTACTCACGAAGCTCTTGCTTGAGTTGCGAGCATCCAGCAAGGCCAGAGACTTCCACAAGTTCGTGTCGTGCTTTCTGTGATAGATACACACGGATGCTTTTCCCCAAATGGGGAGATATACCTGATGTGGAAAGGACGTCTCTCTTCTAGAACGGCAATATTCTTGTAGGGGGCTCAGAGCTGGCCACTACGGGTAAAAAAATTGAAGCAATATGGTTCTCATTGCCAGCGCCTGTCATGCGTTTACATGTTAGTGTGAAGTCGCTGTGAGGAGGTTTGTCGCTGATGTCCAGAGCATCAAAGTTTAGTTCAGTGTCTTTAATAGTGTCTTGTGGGTGTCTGGACGAGAATTCGAGCATTGATTTGGTAAAGGCGACATCGCAAGTGATTACCACTTGCTGTCATAGACACGGTACGCCTTCGATATTTTCTCTGATCCTATGAACAATCCTATAGGGTTCCCCACCTGCCAAAAAAATTAAAAGCCCAATCTTACTACTGTAGAAATAGTCTACATTGCCAAATAGTAGGTATACTCACTGCAAAATCATTGACTCTTTTACTTAATGCTGTTTCTTTTACTGGAACATTTTGAATTCAAAATCGTGCAGATCTTGTCTCTGTGCCAGCATTAAACACCAAGTTATGCGCCTAAGAATTGTTTGGTGACAAACAACACAAAGTCACCTTAAATGTACCTGCATCAATGATTGGGCCACCACCGACGATGGTCTCTTCGCAGCGAATACCAGACGAAATAGAGAACTGGTACGAATACTGATCAGGGCTCACAAAGTGCTTAGAGCGACTGCAGCACTTCCGAAGCAACGTGACGTTCTTGCTGCCGATCAGCGCGGATTGGCCATTCCTCAAGTGGAAGTTCTTTCAAAAGTCCATGACTCGCGTGACGGTCGATGCGATTGTGAAGCGTTTTGCTTCCGACGGTGAGCAAGAAGACATGCGTGGTATACGGCAACTAGAGCGAGTGCAATGGCATCAAAGGACGTGCTCTCAGTCCGATGAAGATCTGAAATAGGCGCTGCAAAAGTATGAGACGGCGGTCTCCATGAACGAGCTCATGAGGAATAAGCTCTGCTTGCAAAACCACCTGGCGCTTCCATTTGCTAAATACCCTACTACAAGAAGTTGTCGAAGAAGAGGACACGTGACGATGTAGCAGTGGCATTGGATCAATAGCCGAAGGAATGCTACGGAGTGCTTCACTACGACAACACAGAGCATACCGCCAAGTACTAGGACCACGACGTGAACGTGACCATCAACATACTGGCGCTACCCAAGAGTGAGCTTTGCGGTGATGTGCGAACGGAGACTTTCAGAAGGGCGGAAAAGGCGGCAGCGTAGCGCAGAAGTGAAGCAGAAGCAGAGACAACCGTGGTCATGAGAACGTTTGTACGTAGAATAGATTAATTGGTGAAGCAACCGTCAAATTTGAATACATAAATTTTGCAATCCCCGTCTACCATGCTCCAGATTGACAATCACCGGCAGATGGTGGTTAGCAGGTAATTCTGGATACCTACGCAAACTTCCTCGCAAAGTTAGAAAGACGGACAAGTGGGCTACAATGGTTAAGCGCTTAGTGTGTAGACGGTGGTAGGTTCAGTATCGTCATCCCTTCCCACCTTTGGAGCCTGTTTCACCAGCTTCCTCTTGTCTACCACGTACATCATGGTAGCACATCCGACTAGGAGGATACAACCGATAATTGGAACAGAGTAGCGGAAGTTTCGCTGTGGGTGCGAGTAATTGTTGGCTTGTTGTGAAGCATTTGGAGCTTGCGATTGGTTGGGACTATTGTTGGAGACGCACACTTTTCCCATGAAGAGACTCATCACTGGTGCTTCATGTTCGTTTGAAGCAGGGAGCCCTTTGTCAGATTCATTTTGAGGACAAATGCCGTCAGCTACACGAACAAACAACCGGTTCGAGGCTTCTGGATAGGCTGAAGTGTGCACGTCGAGCATTTTGAACGATGTGGCAGTATTGTTGACCGCAGTTTCACCTTCCAAATAGCTCGCAACAGTCTTCGAGACAGCGGAAGTGAAAGCTAGAGCGATCGTGTCGCTTACCGCACACTTGTCTGTCAATCGTCTATTCACTTCGACAGCAGACAGCATGGCTTCGTCTGCCTGCCACGAATTGTCCCACTCCACCACCATGGTACACACCGATATGGGCATCACTGAAGCATCAAGAGCTTGGAATCGCGCCCAATACGATGAAAAGGAGTTTTGTAGACTCCCGTCTTCAATAAGAGACCAGCCCGATGCCTGGAATAGGACTTTGCTGTCGTCTGCAGTGGTAAAGTCCGCGATATTGTTGAGCCATGTGCTTGGGATCGAAGAATTGCCTACTAATATGAAATCAAGTTGATCTCCGTCGAAGGCACCCGCAACGTTTGCTTGGTCTTGAGTGGGAGCGGAGACGATGGTCGCAATGTTGACGCTGAGTGCTGCATGAGAGACTGCAGCAGTGCTGTCTATGATAGCTGCAAGCGCCAGCAACAAGCTCCAACCCGAAGTCATTGGCAGGACACGGACAACTTGGTGGTGGTGGTCTTGAAGCAAAAGCTAAAATGAACTGCGAGGAGAGGACCGCTCAGAGCCAGATGGGCCGTAAGAAAACTATACACTCTGCATTGTGTACGATTCCCATTGTGTCAAACGGCCGTATCCTGAATCGAAATTGTCTCAGCTTCTACAATTGTTGAGGCTATCTCATTCTTGAGCAAGTACATTATGTTGACGCAATATTGGTATCCTTTTTCTTGGAATGGGCACTTCGTTTTGAAAACTTTGGAACAAAAGCGTCGAGTAAACACTGACAAGTTGACTCGTACTGTCGCGTGTTTAGACAATACCTGTTTCTGTACGAGGTACGTGTCACTTGATTTCTTAGTCTTTGTCCCACCACACACCGTAAGACTTTGCGTCAAATACAGCTGCTCCTAATACACTGTCATTACGTCTTGTAGATCCTCGTACTCTAAGTGCCGTCTCTGCTGATCCTCGTTCCACTCTCGAACCTAGCCATATGGCAGTATTCGAGCGTTGTTACTAGTGTCCACTACGACGCATGGGTTGTGAATCCAACACGGGCGATTCTTCTGTTTCCTTGGCTATGATCGTCGTCGACGTCGACAGCACGGCCTACGCCTTCACCTCTGTTGCTTTAGAGAAACGGCTTCTCTTGCAGCAATACACTGCGCCTGCATCCCGGCATCTAGCTCAAAACGAATCACAGAGTTTCTTATCAAGTTTCTTCTCGCTCTCCGTCTTTGGTCGGCGCAGTAGAATTGACATGCTGAATCTATCGCTCATCACTTGGCTTGCAGAGATAATTGGCATCATACTTTGTTCGACGTCGCCGTCCATGGATTTTTTTGAAATGGGTGAGTCGATGGTAGTTCTTCCTGCTGCAACTCTTCACTCACTCCTTAATATGTGAATGAGAAACCAGCTAGCTTCGATTCGTTGAGCTTGATGCGCTCCTGAAAACATAAAACAGCGAGATCGCTCAGACTTTCTGCTTGTTTGGCACCTCTTCCAACCTCTTTTCTCAACCGCACTCTGGAACTTCTAAAGCAATCGAAAGTCATACCATTTGGCTGAATACGGTTTGCCCATGAGCCCATCGTTTGCTCCACATCGCTGTCCCATCATCACTCACAACTGCCACAACATAGGAGAGAGCGCATGCATTGAAAAAAGCGACAGCTGAGAGCGTGAGAATGTCTCGCATCTGCAGCACTTCTACCCCATCCGTCTCGTCTGTCCTGCATGATTGCTCCCGTAAGGCTTCTCTTGTCTCCTTCTTTTGATCACTATCAAGCTCTTTAAACGTGACCGGTACGTCGATACGAAGGCGTTTAAAGAAGTCCTCGCGTCTCCATCTGTGTTTGTTTCGGCGCATGAGCGCTGCATTGGATCTCATCGAAGAGAAGAGAGATACGGCAGATTGTATCGAGTCAGCAAACGACACTTGCCTGTCTTACACGCATTCTCCTTGTACCAAGACTTTTTTCTCTCACTCACAAGAGAATTTTGCCTAAAGCTTAGCATTTATGACAGGATTCTTTGAATATTCGTCTGTTCAAGCGAAAATTGGGAAATTCCTATGCTCTATTTCAATGTTCGATTGCTTAATAGAATGTCGAGCGAGCTTCAAAGACCTCTGCCAAGAATTCCTCGACGTTAGCTGGACGCTCACAAACCGCAGTATTAGTTGCTATCACCAGAAGATGTCGGACTTTTCGATCGAAATATTGCTGTCGCTTCAACTCCTTCAAACAACAAGCACATACAAAGTTGAAGGTGAGAGCGTCATTTTGAGCAACATTCAGCTTGAATCGAAGCAGTAACGCACCACATAATTGTACTTCTTGACGTCGAGAGTGCCTCGTATTGCGTTTGTGAGAAAGTCGGCTGTTTGGTCAGGTTGGTAAAGCAACACCGCTTCGAGCACTTTGGTTAGCACTGGATCGATTTTTGTCGTTATGTATTCGTAAACCTCATCCAATGCAGCGTTTTGAAGGGCATCGTGTCTCCGAAAGCGCTCTTGCTCTAAGAAACATCAAACATTGCTGCATTGTTATGACTGAAAAGCAAAGCCCAGAATCGTCACGCAGAACACGTGCCATCGCGGATGAGTGCCGAGACTGTGACTCCCTTATTGCGACTCCTCTGCGACTGTTGGTCCATTTTCGCTTTGATCGGTCAATGAAGCAAGAGAAAGTGGTGGCAAAGCGAGAGGTAGAGGAGATCTCGTATTTTTAGGTCAGACGTCAAATGGGCTGCTTTCGTCCTCGTCAACTTAGCGATTACTGTCGAAAAGACTGCCCCTTTCTTCATGTGCCCTTAGTCGCAAGTCTTTTCGTCCTTTGGCTCGCTGTCAGCCTTATCCTCGTTCGACCGGTTGTTACGATGGTGATCATTGCTGTCAGCCTTGTAAGCGGAGCGCTTATTGTCACGACCCCACGTAGATCGTTGATGACTCGACGATTTGTCACGGGGGAAGCGAGATCCCGCAGAAGTGCGCTCGCCACCTGCAGATCCGTCGCGGCTGTTGCCATCGTTCTTGTCGGAGCGCCACAGAGTCGTGTTTCGAAAACTAGAATTGTCATTCAACGACATGTCGTGGCGTTTGTATTCCAATGCCACAAACTGCGGCAGGTTGAGCACTTTTCGCATCGTGTCGCTGCCGTAAACAAAATGAAGGTCAAGTGTGTTAATTGCCGAGTACACTCCCACCTTGCTCCTCTTTACCCCATCTTACCGAATGCGGTAACACGCCTCATTGTTGTCGGCATTACGGTTCCAGAGCGAGATAATGTCCTCGTTGTATCGCACTGAAATAACAGCGCCACATATTTCATTGCCCACGTCAAATTGCTCGCCAATGATTGCCAAAACCTTTCCACGACAATGCGCTTCATCAGCACTTTTCGTTACCATTCGAAGCAACAAGACACTATCAACGCACCAAATCTTCCCAATAGCGCGATGCGATGCCCTTACGAAGGCGCACCATCCACTTGCCGCCACGTCGATTCGCTGGGTCCTCCCACATAGGTTTGATACCCGTCTTGAAAAGGTGGTAGTCCATCGTATTCGGGAGATCATTCGGTCTTGTTAAATGGTTGTAGATCCTCCAAAAGTCTTGCACCTGTACATCGAGGTGCATCTAACTGAGTCAAAACGCTCTCATAGCCACAAAGACGTCAATAATTGCCCACAGTTTTGAAGTCGCCAAGTCCCTTGATACTCTTTTCGTAGCTTTCCTACAAATGTCATCAAATTATCAAAATTATTGGTCTAACACGTCCACGAATTGATATATTGCAGTAAAAGCGACCAACGCACGCTGACAGCCTTATTGCCAGTACTGCGCTTGATGTACCAGAAGCTGTACATGTTCTGGATGGGCGTC
Source organism: Pseudoperonospora humuli (assembly GCA_003991265.1). NCBI lineage: Eukaryota > Oomycota > Peronosporomycetes > Peronosporales > Peronosporaceae > Pseudoperonospora > Pseudoperonospora humuli. Next base: position 31,515 of record NQFO01000966.1, read on the forward strand.
TCTGCAGCTTCTTTCTCCACCAGTTTTTCCTCATCTAGTAAGATAGTATTGCAATATCGCAATGTGCCACGAATTCATTAATCCGTTGTACGTCCAGTAAAATTACCTTCTCGTAATACATGTACGTCATTCTAAAGCTTATGCGTCGCCTCCAATGCCAATCAGATACTTCAATTGAAGCATGCGCACCGTGCTATAGGGAGATGGACGTACCGTTGTGTTTGTCTTCCCCCATTGCGTCTCGCGTGACTCGTTTGGTCCGGATATTATTATAGGGACCAGTGACAATGTCACCTCCTACAATATCCAGGTCTACCTATATGGATACTTTATCCTCTCTATATTTTCTTCTCCATGTACCGTCTAAAGGGTTCCATGAGCGTTCGAGCTCACGCACTTCGATGTGATTGGTGGATGGCTCTTGGCCTGTCGCGTGGCGAACCCAGAGGGGGCTGTATGGCTGGTACTTGGCATCCACTCTTCCATTTGCACCGCAAGACGCATACCAAGCACAAGAGCGTCCACGGCTCAAGACGAATGACGATAATGATGGACTTTAGTCTCAAAGGAGAGCACAAGCCGCAGGGGCAAAGGTCTGCTAGCACCATCTTGGAAAACGCTTTCAAACAGGAGCACTTCGAGAAACGCATCCCACAAAGCAAGCAAAGGAAAAAGAAAAACTCGTGAATGTGATCATGCGTGCATACAAGAGAACCAATGAGACGGACATGATGGAAGCGTTGCAGATGCGAGACATTCTTACGCCAGATGGCACCGACTGATGTGCGCAATGGATTCCGTAGCCCGACCGTATTCAAGAAAATGGTCTGGCATCTTATGTTCGACTCCTGTGGAAGTTCTAGAGCGCGGTCGAGAGTAGGATGGCGGAGGTGCCTAACAAGAAGAGAGTCCTGGCGCTCTCGCTATTTCCTGTGTCCACGACGTACACGAAAGTGCACATCAAGCTCAGTGGGAAACAAGTTGAGGGCTACAACTGGAATCTTCCTGGCGTATCGCTGTCGGTAAAGTTGTTTCAGGACAATTGGTGAAGAGTGATGTGCCACGTCTTTGATCTCTCAGTTCGAGAACAGACGCCAAGAGAGCGGTGCTGAGAAGAGCGTATTCGTGGAGATGACAGTCAAGGAGAAGTCTTTACTATCTGAGAACGAAGGCCTGAAGAAAGAGCCTCCTGAGTACGAGAAGACACTTGCAGAGATGCCGCCGTTCAAGACTGCAAGCTACACAAAGTGCATAGAGCGACTGCAGCACTTCCGAAGCAACGTGACGTTCTTGCTGCCGATCAGCGCGGATTGGCCGTTCCTCAAGTGGAAGTTCTTTCAAAAGTCCATGACTCGCGTGACGGTCGATGCGATTGTGAAGCGTTTTGATCCCGACGGTGAGCAAGAAGACATGCGTGACATACGGCAACTAGAGCGAGTGCAATGGCATCAAAGGACGTGCTCTCAGTCCGATGAAAGGGTTGGCACGGGCGCTGTGGAAGCGTGCGATGGCGGTGCTCATGGACGAGCTCATGACGAGTAAGCTCAGCTCGTAGTGCCACCAGACGCTTTCAATTGTCAACTACCCAATCAACACGAAGCAGAGAAAGCGCAAAGACGTTGTGCTACCATGCAACTGAGCTAAAATCCAGTCTTATGAGAAGAAGTGCCACGGAGTGCTCTGCTGTGACCACGCAGAGTGCATTGCCAAGTACTGGGACCGAGATGTGATTGCCGCCATAAACATGGCTACTCTGGTATATAGAGAAAATCGCATAGATGTGAAAGTATCCAGCGTGGTCACTGCTCCGCGATAGTCACTCATTTGTATGTGTGTCAAGTAAGCTATATGATAGTTTCGTCTTTTCAGCCATAACTTCAATCTTCGGGATGGCAGACTCGGACTCGGACGGCGAATTCGAACGGTGCGTGGCCTTCCGCTCCCCAATTGCAAGATGTGGTACCACAGACAGCTGGGTCAATACATTGGTACTATGGTCGCATTCGAACGGCCCTCTGACGTGCTCTGTGGCTGATTTCATCCACGCTTAAACTTTTGTATCAAGATTTCTGCAGGAAGATGACGATTCGCTATCTCCAGAGCCAACTGCACGTCGATCAAGACCCATCACAGCATATTCATCGTCATCAGCTTCTGCAGTAACAGCAGCTGCTGCTGCATTGCTTGCATCGTCAAAGCTGACGGGGAAACAAACGACTAAAAGCAAAACCTTCGACAAGAAAAAACGCAGCAAAACGACGCGACTCACGGACTCTGACGAAGCTCCTCCCAGCTACTATGATGGGTATTCTACTGGAGCAGGACATGGACTGGAGGACACAAAGTACGTTGCAATTTAGTGAGAACATGTTGATCCTTTGACGAATATAAGAAATGGTTCTAGCGCCGATCCGTATGCGTTTGATATGACGTCGCCAGTGTTTTCGTCGTCATCAATGCGGTATGGCAATGACAACGACGACGAGCAGACAATAATGAAGAAGAGGAAAGCAAAGAAGGAGAAGGTCAAGACACTTGCGACTAAGGTGGTCGCTAAGAGTGCTCCAATTTCAATGGAAGATCGCATTGCAAATATCTTGCAGCGGACTGGAAATACCCAGTTTCAAGTTGATACTAAGAGTGACGAAGAAGTAGTTGATGATCATGTAACTTATTGTCGTGATCGAAGACACGTGATGGCTAAAGTTGACATTGTGTTATTGCAATTTCATAGAAAAGGAAACAAATTGTCGAGACCATGACTGGACAATTCACCACCAAAGACGACGACAGCTTAGAGACAAAGGACAAACCCAATGACGACAGTCAACGCTCGAGTTTATCGGACTCGTTAGGTGTCGGATCTGCAGATTTCGAGGTAGTTGTGGCCATTTGTCGAGGCTCACGCTGTCACAAGCGCTCATAGTTGTTCACTTTTGTTGATCTAGGTCCGTCTGCCGCCAAATCCGCGTCTTGAACGAATGCAGCTCTCTCTTGTGCGTTGTGTCGAGTCTCAAACCTTATTGACGTGAATGACAATCGCTCTAATGGTACAAGACTTTGATTTGTGCAGTCCAGTCTTGACAGCGAGAAGTTTGCAGTCAATCGAGATGCACTCGATCCTGAACTTGGTACGACGTGTCCACACAATATTTGTGCCACCGCTTTGACGAGCTCTTCGTTTCGTTAGCTGCAGTGACACCGCCACGATATGAACAGAAACCAATGACGTTTTTCAAGTCAGAACAAGAGGAAGATAGCGACAACGATGAGTACGGAGACGACGATTTCGAGCTTGACCATACCATAGCCGAAGAAGGCAACGAATCACCTCCACGGGCTTCGATCGAGTCAAACGAAACTTTGTTAAACAAATTGGAGACGTCAATTACTAACGCAATTGACAAAAAGAAGGTGCGCAGTCTCAAAGACGTCGGATGATGCTCCTGCAAATGTCTGAACATCGTGTGCTGCTCTTTTCATGCCGTAGGTACTCGAGTCAAATGTTTCTGCGTCAGTTCTGGACGAAGAAAGTCGCAAATCGTATCGAGAAGATCGGACTATTCCAGATATTGAAGTGAGAGAAGCGCAATTGTACGTTTCTGACAGTCTTGACGTGCAGCAAAGTTCAATCGAAGGCAACAGCACATTTGGCTATGGCAACGAGAAGTTTGAGGTAATTTGACCTCACGCGATTGGTTTGGTGTGTAGTTTCGAAGTGAACTCAACGCTTTGTCTCGGTAGGAAATGGAGCCATCAGGACGAGAAGAGGTTCAGATTGATGGAATTACTCAAGGCAAGACCAGAGACGTAGAACGCAGCACAGAATACGATGACGATGCACTTGATGCTGACCAAAGTCTACCGAATGAAGCATCAAGCATTGGCGGCATCGAATCTCCACGAGCGACGTTCGTGAATACCCATAGCACTGACAACACGACAGTCAAGGATTCTATCGTCAACCAAGACTCGAAGATAAACGCCGTACTGACGGAATATGGCGACAGACACAAACCAACGAGTTTGGAGACATCAAGTGAACGCAATCAGCAAAAGCTTGAGCCTCATGATGTCTCGGAGCTAACGCTCATAGATCCAACAAAATCTGCTGCAGTAGGTGCTACAATTGCTACTGGGACTAGAGATTCTCCTCCGTTGGTACGTCAAGTTTCGATCTTTTGCACTTGTGACTAGCTTTCTAACACTGAAATTCAGAGTCCACCTCCACCACCTCCGCCAGCGGACGAAGACGAAGTGGATGACAAAGAGCTGCAATGCTTTGCGCTGGATGCTCAGGCAATTGACGTCAACACTCAAATGTTGCCCCTTGCCCTGCAACATTCGACATCCACGATGACTGCACGCAATGATCACTCCCGTCCGTGCTCAAGTGTCAATCGATTCCGTCAGATTGAGAATCATGTTGCTTCTCTACGCTTTGTCCAGGCTACTGCAACGCCAGCTCTTGTTGCAGTTAAATCGCCATCAACGAAGAGTGAAGATCCGGTTTTTTCAGTCGTTCGTCCACCTTTGGTCGAGCCCATGGCCATTTCGTTTGATGCAGATCTTTTGGCTGAGGACGACGATGCCCAACGGGAGATTGACGACTTTGTACGCAACTCACAGATCAGTCGACACGACACGCGAGTTGCAATGGAACGAGCCAATGCTGTGAGGGAAAGTGGACTCGTCTTACGTCTACAACAGGCTCAGCGTCAAATTCTTCAGCTGAAACAATGTATACAAGCAACGACAACGAGTGCTTCTCCTGGACTGCAAGATGCCACATCCAGACCGGATGTGGTCGATGTAGACGACAAGAAGCAAGGCAGCAAGAAACGTGCGGCGTCAGGACGTGATGCGTTGACAATCTCTCAAACGGCTTATGAGAAGCTGCAGAAAGAGATCAAGACACAAGACACTTTGATTGCAGCATTTCAAAAGGAGAATGAGCGTCTTATGCATCAGCTAAAGCAGGTTCGACAGGACATTCATTACGATGTACATGAGGCAAATGAAGAGCTACGACGACAGGTGAAGACGCTACAAGAGCAAGTAAATGAAGCAGTCACAATTGGAGATGGTAGCGACTTGACGAGTAAAGCGCAATACCGCGTCGCTGTGGAAGCACGTCTTGAGGCAGAGGCTCATGCATTAGCACTGCAAGAAGAGCTTGCTACTGCTCGATTATCCCATCAACAAACACTCAACGAAGTGACGCTGGAGCTTGACCGAGTGAAGAAAGCTAAAGTTGAGCTTGAGTGCCGCTACGAAGGCGTGGATCTGACGAAAGTGGCTCAAGAAACACAGCACACTCGTGAACTCGAGAAGGAATTGGAAGGATGCAAGAAGGAACATGCTCATGCACTGGGGGCACTCCAGCAAAAGTTGGATTGGTACGTCGAAAACCAACGGCTTTTAGACGATCAAGACGAAGAGCTACGGCGTCTTCGCTGCCAGGTTGCTGCACAAACTCTCGAGCCGGAGACAGGAACTTCATCGAAAGAAGAACGAGCTCATGCAAACGCCAGTGACTCGTCCTCTCGTCGACATTTCCGTCGGTCACCGCATGACATTCGACGTATCCAAGAACTTGAGACTCGACTTGCTCAAGTGGAAGAAGCCATGCGACGACGGCATCCAGACAGTCTGTCGAATCTCATTCTGGCTTCTCGTCGAGCAGATGAAGAGTCCAAGACACGTGCACTCGAGCACGACTATGAAGAAAAGCTCGCAGCCTTATCGCGTGAGTTAGAACGCGCACAGGAAGCGAGCGAAACGAAGCTCGCAAGCTTTCGTCAGCAGCAGGAAAAGCTCGTGTTGCAGTACCGACGTAAGCTGAAAGAACAGGAGAAGCAGATAAAGCAGCTCAGCAACAAAGCGCCATTGTCACATCGACCAGCGTCTAAGGACTCGGCGGCGAACGACACGGAGCTGGCAAAAGTCCGTCGGTTCTACACGGAAAAGATCAAAGAGCTCGAGCGCAAGTGGGAGACCAAGCTGCGGTCTCTGCGGAAACAGCAGTACGCGGGATTGACTAGGAACCAGCATGTCCAAGAAGGTCTCACGTACGTCGATTCTACTGTCGTCATTGCCAACTTGCAGCGTCAACTTCGAGAACAGGAGCTCGAGCTGAAGCAGGAGAAGACAAAAGTTGAGCAACTTGAAGGTGAACTTTGTCTGGGAGAAGCTCGGGCTGACGATTCGTCCGTGACGGAGAGCACAGCGACCAAACGAAAGCAGCAAACGAGTGCGACGGACTTGGAGGATCAAGTTGCCGAGTTGAAGGCCCAATTGGAAGACAGTGAGAGTGCTCGAGCAAGTCTCGCACGTACGTTGACTGCTGTTCAAAGCCTCGGCTTTGCTCGTAAGCTCAACACGGATACAAAGTCAATAGCGACGGAGACTAATTGGATGGACGAGTCGATTGTAATGCCGAAGACTGAGGCCGAGGTAGTGCGATTACAACAAGAGTTGACAGTAGCGCATGAGTCTCAAGCTCTTGAACGAGCAACTGCTGCAGAGAAGATCGAAGAGCTTGAAAGGCGATTGACTAAGGACACTGAGGAACGCCAAGTGCTCGACGCTCAACTTGCTGAGAGTCAACGCGAGATGCAAAGTCTACAGCGACTGGCAATTGAAGCTGAACGACACAATCAGTCCTTGGAAGACCACGTTCGACACGTGCCTGAACTCGAAGAAGAGGTGCTGTCATTGCGTCGTGAGCTAGAGCTACCACGCACTCCATCCATGGTGCAGTATCGCTCCTTGGAGCTTAAGGTTGCAACCTTAGAGCAGAAGCACAAATTACGCGAAGCTGAGCTTAAGGTTGTGCTCGATCGTGCGCTGACGTCAACTCACCTTGAAAAGCTCAGTCTCGAACGTGCTCATCGAGCGGCAATAGCCGCCAAGAATGCCGACATTGCGTCGTTCAAACGGCAGCTGGAAGAAATCCTTCGTGAACTCGCGCAACTTCAACAACAATCGTCTTCTTTGCCTCTCGATGCACCGACAAAGACACATAAGCAACCGGAAGAAGACGATGACGACGTGGCATCCTAAGTAACAAAGTGAACAAAAGACGGATTCCACTTTCCTGACGGCAAAGCATCTATTGGAAGCATACGGTTAAATAGCAAAAGCACGGAGGACTAAGGCTCCTGCACCATCAAAGCCTAACGAATGAACCCCAACGTGAATCGGATGAGCTCATGAAGTTTCTTGTGCAGTCTTGATCGTGTCTCTCTCTCTCTCTCTGTTCAACTGGAAACTCGATCCTCCAACTTTGTGTCCTCCCTATGTCGTAACTGTTTGCTGCCTTAGGTCATCGAGTCGATGAGTGCACTACGCATAGTCGTTGCAATGGACGTCGGCTGAGCATTCTGGAGCTTAAAGATACTCTCGATCACCGAGATCTCGGTAGATGTCGTATCCAGACCGCAGAAGGCCGTCCAGTCGTTCACCACGAGGCCAGCGCCAATGACATCGCTACCACGGTTCACTGTACCAGCCACAACAGGCACCTGCAGCAGTGAACTGAGCTCTTCCTGGTCCTCAACGCTCGTCCGTGGGTGGACAAGACAGCCTTGATTCGACAGTGCACTGTAACTACCCACGAGAGCGTTGCCTGCCACTGTCTGGCGAAAGACCTCGACGCCGAGCGTATCAGCCACAATCTCTTCCGTCTCTCGGTCCAAATCCGTGTGCACAAGTGCCACGTGGTCATTGGTGGCAATGCAATTGCCCAAGGCTGAAAGTCGCTCTTCCACGCGCTGTACGACGACCGTGTCGGGCAAAGCGTTACGAATGTGCTGCATCTCTTGGTCCGTGGTGGTACTAGGCAGCAACAAACCGCGCTTGTTGCCTACAGCCACACGACCAACGAAGCGACAGCCAGCAATGCTCGCATGCACCACGGGAATGTGATCGGCCAGCTCCGATTCGAACGTGCTGTAAAAGTTTTCCGATCCACCCACACACACGAGGCAATAAGAGTTGGTGAGCTTGGAAAAGACGCCAATCTCGTTGCTGTTTTCGAATTGACATCGGGTCGCCATTGTGAGTGACGCGAGTGAGAGCGAAGAAGAGGAAGAGGATGAGGAAGGAGGAGGAGCACGCGCACGTGACGAAAAGTTCACAAATGAACCGACTGGTGGCGATCCCCAAATCCCGTGATCGTACTTATTGAAGGAGCGACAGTAGTATTGAACCAAAAAGATGCTTCCGCGAAGGTAATTGTCCGGAGAAAAGAGACACATGGTGAAGAAGGAGAGAGAGGATAAGGAGACATTTCAATGCGGACAAAATAAGACCCTCACTCACCAGAACCGTGGTTGATCACATTCATTCCGCAAAGGCAACTTGTTGACAAATAACGAGGACGTGCGGTAGAGAGCGGTAAGAGAGTCTTGTGGTCTTCGATACACTCCTCAGCTCTGTGGAGGCGATGTGATACCGTCTGGTAATTGCCACATTGTCTCGACCACGTTGTTAGCTCGGTCATGTTGCCTTCATTTCTGTGTTCTTTGCAGCACTCAGACGTCTTGACACGTCAAGACTGCACGAACGATCTGGTTAAAGCTTCATCCTGTCTTGCTGCTTCTAATTGAGAAGATGGATTCCAGTAGCTCGACGCATGTGAGCAACGAGCAAGAGCTGAGCGATAGCGATGAAGACCATCGAGCAAGTGGTGAACAAATGCGCCAAGGACTCAACGAACTCGACTCTTGTGTCTCCGATCGACTCGTGTACACATGCAAGACGAAGGCATTTAGCCACTGGCGTCAAGTCGTGCGCAACGCCAACTTTGCCCATGCGAACGAGCCACGAGAACGCACACGATCGAGAACGTCTTCACCTAGAAGCAGAAACAGAGGCGGCAGTGTTTCGGAAACAATTAGTGACGGTGTGTGCAGCAGTCGGAATGTGCTGCTAGACATTGCACCCGCTATGCACGTGGTGGCTCTGTACTTGTGCGTCAACGACATTTACTGTCTCATGCTCACAAACAAGTGGCTTTATCGTGAAGTTGGTCGTGCCACGCACTCGCTCTCGTTTATTCCAGTGCGGAGAGTGATTCTGGATGAAAATGTGGCGAATCTTCCATTGCAGTTCCCCAATCTAAAGGAAATTAACCTGACAGGCTGCTCTAGTCTCACTGACGACTCGATTGAACGACTCGGCCAACTGTCAAAGCTAGGCTCCATGGCGTTAAAAGGATGCTACAAGATCACCGACAAGAGCATCACCGCACTCACTCACTCTCTGTCCAACACACTCACATCGCTCAATCTTGGCTACTGTGAATTTGTGAGTGACAAAAGTGTCGCGGCGATCGCCTCTGGTCTCCCAAAGCTGAGCTATCTAAGCCTTCGCGGTTGCAGTCAAACCGGGGACAACGGCATTCGTGAGCTGGCTCAGCTACAGAGCCTTCAGACGCTCAATTTGTGGTATTGTCACCAAGGCAAACTCACAGACGTCGGCATCTCGGCACTTGCTGGCATGAAATCGCTCACCAGTCTTAATTTGTCAAACTGCAGTCAGCTCACTGACGTGGGGATCAGCTCGCTGAGTTCGCTCGTGAATCTCCGTCATCTGGAATTTGCAAACGTTGGAGAAGTGACGGACAGTGGCCTCGGTGCACTGACGCCGCTTGTTAATCTCATTACACTGGACATTGCCGGGTGCTACAACATTACTGATGCTGGCACAAGAGTGCTAATGAACTTTCCCAACTTATCGTCCTGCAATTTGTGGTACTGCAGCGAAATTGGAGATGCCACTTTCAAGCACATGGAGTCCCTGACTAAGATGCGCTTTTTGAATTTCATGAAGTGCAGAAAAGTCACCGATAGGGGCTTGGAATCCGTCGCGAAACTTCGGAATCTGACGTCGTTGGATATGGTGAGCTGCTTTAATGTGACGGACAAGGGTCTCCGCGAACTTGTGCAACTACAGCAGCTCAAGTCTCTCTACTTGGGCGGGTGTTCGGGCATCCGAGATGAAGGCTTTGCAGCCTTGTCGATACTTCAATCACTGGTTATCTTGGATCTCTCAAATTGCCGACAAGTGAGCAATGAGGCTCTGCTTGGACTTGGTGAGATGCACAACTTGACAAGCTTGAATCTCATGCGATGCAGTCGCATTCATGACCAAGGCGTTGCTTACCTTGCAGGACTCAAACGCTTGAAATCGCTCAACCTGGCGAATTGTCGCCTTGTAACAGATTCGGCTACACAGACCATTTGTCAAATGACTGAGCTCGAGGCGCTCGTGCTCTGGTATTGCCACAAGCTCACGGATTCCGGCATCTTGAATCTAGTATCGCTCACGAAGCTTCAGTCGATCGATCTTGCCTGCTGCTCCAAGTTGACAAACTCGTGTCTGACCGTTTTTCTAGCCATGCCCCATCTTGACACTCTAGACCTTGGCAATTGCTGCCTCCTTTCCGATGAAGGAATGCTAACTTTGGGCAAGGTCACGTCGTTGACATCGTTGAATCTGTCCGAGTGTGGGGAAATCACGGACGCAGGACTTGCGCAGCTCAAGACACTTGTGAATCTCACAACTATCAACCTTTGGTATTGCGCAAAGGTGACCCAAGCGGGTGTTGACTACTTGCCAGTGCAATCAGTTGATTTCTAGGTGACCATCACTTTGGTCAAACAAGTTCTCCGTCTCTTGTATCGTACAACATAGTTGTACAGGTAGCAAAGGAGGTACTGGTTACGTAGTGGTCAACGTGTGTCCATGTTTCCGAAATTGCGGTATGTCATTGCTGTGGTACTTGCTGCCTTCATCTTTTCGGTAAGTTCCTACATGTGCCGTCCCTGTTCAAAGCCGACCGAGCTGTATCCGCTTCTTACAACGTCGTTCAGGCCCCTCTGCGTCGCGCAAGTATGGCAGCCAATTCGCTGTTGGCTCCACCAACGCCTCCGTTTGTGGCAGAGCTCTGAACGTTTTCACCAAACTTGCGGGCTGTTTCCATGGACGCCTTGGCCGACTTTCGTGCTGTCAATGCGTGCTTCCGCGCCTCTTTTTCGGCTTGTTTTTTCGCTTTCTTTTCCGCAACACGACGCAGACGCTCGGCTTCGCGTTCTCGGCCGCGCTGTTCCTGACGCTGAGCCCGTATAGCAAGTTCTTCCTCTCGCTGCCTTTCAAGTTTTTTGCGCCGTGCTTTCTCTCGTTTCCGGCGCTTGCGAATGTACTCGTCGGGTACGCCTGGTGCAACGTGGATCTGTAGACTCTTTGCGTCTCCTGTGATTTTGTCGTGTCCTGAAGAGACAAATTGAATTTGCTGAGAAGGTGTTTTCGACAGTCCTGCACTCGCTGCCTGACGAAGATGAGTGGAATCACTGAAACTAATGGGCGTCGCAACATTCGCCAACGATCGTATTGCATCCACGAGTGTGACTGCAATTTCCGTTTTCTTCTCCGACACGAGGAGCTGGTCTTCCGGCATTTCGGTACACATTAGTCCAATGACCTCATCGTAGACGCGCACGGGGGAGTAAAAGCCCAAGTCTGGCACCACTTCCAATTGTTTGCAAACGTCGCTGCAGTAAATTTTGCCCGTGTACCGACAATGATGTCGCCGGTTAAATAGACCGAACTTTTTTCCAGTAGCTACGCACACCATCGTAGACTTGTTGTCCGCCCACTTGCTCTTGTCTGGCTCGGAAAGACACGGTTCTTGATGTACTTTCAAAACAAAGTACGAGTCTGCTAATGTGCTCATTGTAATTTCTTTGATAGCAGTCAACCGGAGACGACGACGGAGATAAACCAGTGGTGGCACCCATGTGCTCTTCGGGTCCAGGACGGGTTGCCACGTGCGCTTCTCCATTAGATACAAGAACTCGTCTGTGATGATGAAGATTCGTCCTCTTACAGCTACAGGACATCCGTCAGGCGAAGTCCCAGTAATGGGGCAAATCTTTTCAATCTCGTCCATGAATACGATCTTTTCAGAGTCTCCATAATGCTGGATAACCTTCATGACCGCCTCACGAATAGTATTGTCGCGCAGATAATCCCCATCAAACGGACGGTAAATACTCACGCGCTGCCGTTGCTTGTTGTTGGATGTGTATAGCTTCGTAATGTCGTGACTGAGCTGCAGCAAATGCCTGCGGCCAAAGTATTTCTTCCATGCCTTTTGAATACGCATTGCAAAGGATCCCAGCTTTCTCTCGCGCAGTTTCTCGAGCTCAAAGAAGGTTTCGGGCGTTTGAATAAACACCATTGTCTTGCCAAGCTGAACCTCTTTCTCAAGCTGTGGGAGCGACTTAGCCGCTGCGCGCAGCACTGCTTGTGTACCCTTCTTGTCCGACCCGCGAAACTCTGGGTACGTTTCCTTGCTAAGTAGACGAAAGCGGTCAACAAACCGTCCATAGTCCCCACGGTAGGCGTAACCAGCGCGACGAACTTTCACGTTTTCAAGAAGTCCCAAGTACTTGATCTGATGGACCACACGACGATCGTCGATCTTGTTCGATTGCTTCTGATCGTTAGACTTGATACAGCGCACGTAATGCGGTGTGCAGTCCATCAATGCAGTCACAAGTGTATCACATTGTGTGCGAATTTTGTATCCGGCCGTATTGGCCATACGCTTGTCGTTTAGGTCGATTTCTTCGGGAAAAATGTACCGCATGAGCTTGTTCGAGGTCTCACTGATGATGAGTGCAATGTCCTTGCTCAAAAAGTCCTTGTTGGAATCGCCAAAGCCTTCAATGTTGTACTGCACATCCCCTGCGTAGTGTTTAATCTCAAACGTTTTACCACGTTTCGAAAAATGCGGGTGCGATCCATGAATTCCCGCGACTTTCTCCAGAAAATTGGCGTCGACGCTGTCTCCTTGACGAGAGTGCATGGTTTTGACAGTGTCGTCTAGAATGAGGAAAATGCCAGGCGTTGGACGGCGCGCTTCAATCAAATCGCACACGACCTTGTTGTTGAAAAACGGAATGGGTGACCACGCAATGCCTTCACGTGCATATTCTTCCTGCTCGCTCTTTAGCGTCAACTCAATGAAAATTTGCTGCAATTTTTCGTTCACGTAATTGATACAAAACTGCTCAAACCCGTTCTTGTCGAAGATCTCAAACCCGTAGATGTCGAGGATACCAATCTTCGTCATGTCGTCAATCTCTAGAATCTCGCCATGTTTCTCTGCCTTCTTTTCGATGTCAAGCGCGTGGTTCACGCGCTCTACCAAGAAATCAAACAGTCGGTCGTACACAGCTTTTGCGATTGAATCGCGCTGTGCTTTCGCTTGACTCACGTTTTGCGGCACCTCGTACGACTCAATTTTGCCTCCGGGTGCCATCGTCTGGAGTAGCTTATAGCACAGAGCGTGCTCTACACGCGCAGCATCGAGTCCCAGTAATTCACACGCAAGCTGCAAACTTTCACTATCACGCACAGAAGATCCCTCTGCATCTCCCACTGTCTCCGACTGGAACTGCACGTTTCCAATATGCAGCACAGCTGCCAAGGTCTGGATCACCAGTTCAATCTGCTTGCGCTTAATTCCGACATGTTGCATCGCTGCCATGGTCTCTTCAAACTCTTGTGCGTCATTCACATCATCGACATCATAGCATCCGCTGGCCTTCAGAAAGTGGTAGCTCTCAGGTCCGCCCCGATCCAAGTACAATTTTTGCTTGGCGGCAAGTGGAAGTCCAGCAAGCACTTGATAGAAAATGTGGAAATTCCTCTCTCCCTTGCCAGGCTTCACGACACGAGACTTTTCAAGTAGATAGTTGGTCACTTTACCACCCTGTGGTCGTCCTGCTGAGTCAAACAATAGCTCAAAGTACTTTCCAAAGCGACTGGAATTGTTGTTGCGCAACGTCTTCGCATTACCGAAGGCCTCGAGCAACGGATTACTTTCAAGGAAAGTTCGCTTGACTTTATCAACACCGGCACCACTGCCACTGACCCCTGCAATGTAGTTTTGGATCTGCTTGGAAGCCTCCGTCTTACCTGCGCCACTCTCTCCACTGATAATGACACACTGATTGTCCTCCTCGCTGAGCATGGTACGGTATGTTTCCTCCGCCGTGGCAAACACATGTGGTGCCACATCAATGCGTGCCTTATGCATGAAAGCGCGCATGCTGTCTTCACCGTAGATATCGAGCCATTTGTATGGGTTTACGACCACGAGCACATGACCAATATACGAGTAAATGACGTCAGCAGCATGACGCATCTTGAGGTTCTCCAGGATGGAAGACTCGCTCACAGACGACAATAGCACCAGATCATCTACGCCCACGACGACGCGCTCGTCACTGAAGAGTGTCGTGTGCTTGGAAGCAGCAGGTTTACGCCGCCCCATGTTTACAGGAAGAATAGTCTCGCCAAATGTTGCCGATTGTCCCCCTTTCGATTCGGCGATACCGAAAGTTTTGTATTTCTTGAAAGCGAAAGTGGACCACATTCATCTTACGTAGTGCACATCGCATCCTATCTTTGAATTTCCAAGGCTGTTTGAGGGTTTTCCGAGGCTTCTTCAGATCCCTTAGTGGACTGCTTGAAGCGAGCCATATGGCGGGCGGTACTACTTGCAAAGACTCGCTCTAAGAATTATCCCTTGAATTTCTAAGGCACAGAAATTTGCACATACAATCCCGAGAGTCGCTTTTTCGAAATTTACCCAGTAACGTACTTGTTTCTCAAATATTGTCGAGTGGACCTCGGCGACTTACCGCGGTGATGTTATGTTTCTGGCAGTCCCAGCTTCTGTACTGATAAGTTTGCAACGGGTAGATGCATTCTTTAGTCGTTTGCTTCTAGCTCTACGAAAAAGTGCGATTCTGGCGTTATTTACATCCACCATGTAGGCATTGGAAGCACTGCAGTTAGAAGCTTGCACTTTTTTGCAAAGCATGACATACTTGCAGCTTCCTTTTGGGGGCTTAGAACTTAAAGCCTTCGTACTAAATATCAGTGTAGCTGCTATCAGGGTAGCGCATACCTTGTTCAAAGGCCGAATACATACGAGCTGTAGCTGAAACCTCACTAGCTTAGCATTAGCAGGTCCACTTTCGACTCTACCATGCACCTGCAGAATAGGTGATAAGTAATCAATTGACAAGAGGATCTTATTGACATCGTCTCTCTGTCGCCGCTTGGACTCGACACGATTATCGGTCTTACTAGTGGATCGAGACACAACTGCGTAAATAAGCCACCTCGTCTTCTCATTTGTCATTCCGGTTGCCCAGGCAGCCCTCCTTCTCACCTCCACGGTGTGTGTGAGAAAAGCGATTTTCTTCTTCCTGATATCAACTGACGCTTTGAAACGATGCACCGACATCTTCATGAGATTTTTTCGCTGAATCAAAATATGGTCTTGTTGTACAACCACAGACGAATGTCATTTGTTCGGTGTACCTTCAGTGCTGCAGTGTGTTCAGTACTCACAGCTCTCGCGTTTTCTACTCGATTACCAACGCCACATTTGCACTATCCTGGCGTCAGCTTGATGTCACAACCATTCGCCTCATACCGTCGTTTGCTTTCCCCTGCTCTGCACCGTCCTGGCAACCAGCAGTTGTTCTCTCTGTAGTCAAAATCGTCAACGTATCCGGACTGTACGTATAAGCAGGCATGATTTTACCTAGCTACATGATGAACTTGACACCATGCCGAGCACTTTCTGTAGCACTTCCCAGCGCTCGTTACTATGCGACAAAGGTGTGCCCAACCATATTCAATACAGCCTTTGGCGATATCCTAGCGTGCCTCACGTTACGCTTCGCGTTTGTATTTCTACTCCAGCTCTGTGCTGCTGCACTTTGTACTCGCCACGCTTAGGTCCAGAGACAGTGACGTGATATGCAAAGTGACCTTCACTCTTGATCTGCTTCATTCGTGAATAAATGCAGCTTTGACTTTTTCACGTCATTCATTCATCAACTCGCAACTCTATGCCAAATTTGCACATGTTCTCCCAGTCTCCACAATGGGTTTACTTAATCCCAGGGATCAGTCGGACCAGGGCATGGGCCCTGTACGCGACAATGTTCAAGCGGCTTTTTTGTGATCGGTCAATTGGCCGGCGTCTGTCTCTTGCAAGTCGGCCATCATCAATTAACGAGACCCTAGCGCTTCTGGCAAAGTAGCTGAAGTTTCGGTCGTCACGAATGCTGGCGAATCCAGTATAAGAAAGTGCTTCAAATATCTGGAGTTTCGAAGAGTAAGGAGCTAATGTGAGTGATCCATGCATTACCAGGTTAATGATTATCCGACCCTTGTTGACAAAAATCTTGTTTGCTGTCCTGGCACTACACTGCAGCGGAGCATTTTATCACCAGCTATGTCGCCCACGACATTATACCATGTCTGCTTCTAGACGTCTCGTGGTAGTCGAAAAAAATGTCCGCGAGGACACGACGCTTGGCGGAGCAGAGCGATGCTGAGGAGAAGCGGAAGCTGCAGTAAGGTTTATAACCAACAGACATGGAGCTCATGAAGATTGTCGATGAGTTGGTCGGGGTGAGCGGCTGCGCTATCATCCGACTGAGAGCTCGTAGGTCAGCGACATTATCAGTGTGAGGCGGCTAGGCGTAGGACTGTAACCTGATAGCATAGGCATGACCAAAGATTATGGCTGAGCAAATCCTATCTGACGTCAATTGCTCAAGACGCTCATCTCTAAATGTTCGCTCACTGCTCCCTATGGACATATTGTTGTTGTCTTTACAAAGTTTTTCGCATGGACGATCTTATAGTGAAGTCACGACGTGATGTAAGAAAGACACCCGTTCAAGTTGTATCAAGCTCGTTGACTTGATGCTGGGCAACAGCATCACGATGACGCTGCAGAGTATCGGCTGCGTTATGACATCTGGAGTCAGCGAGGTCTTAGAGCGAGCTGCAAAAGCGGGGATGTCTGTCTGATACATAGATGTCGGCTACGATGCGGGTGAAATTACTTACATATAATCCAGAGACCAGGATTTGTAATGCAGCCGGCGATGCAAGGACAAATGGCAAACGCAGGTACGTAAACACTGCCTATCCCATTACAGCCTTGAGCGACTAAATTGTCCATAGCACTACCAGACTGTGGGACAGGTAAAGAGAGATAGAATTGCGATCTGATCGGCGCCGCTGTCATTCCATTGCTCGCTGAACGTCAGCCGTGGTTGCCTTCCCATCTATAGCCTGTCCGCCGAAATTTTCGCATTGACTCAGCAAGGGCGGAACTTGTTGTCGAGGCTCAACCATGAAGATAGACAAGATAGTTTTCGAAGACTGTCGTCAGTCCTGTCGCATGTCTCTTGTAAACCTGAGTTGGAGTGTTCATGACATTTTTTTTCGTTGAGTTTGGCTTGAAAACAATGCGCGCTATCTGAACGTTGTTCCATTGATAGCTGTGCTGGCCAGAGCGACGCCAGATGGAATCGAAGCTGCGCCGCAGTTGCTACTATTGTGGGTGGGTCTGGCAATCACTGATAAGAAACCTTATCGGTTCGGTGCAACGGGTGGCAACTCAACAGCCGCACCGTGACCAAATGGTAGAATGTAGGTCAATCTGGCTGCTTGTATCGCAGTGGGTCACACTACAGTACTGGACAGCGATTGGTACCGTACAGCCGTAGTCCTAGATGCAGCTGAGTTATGCCGAAAATTATCCAATGATATGCATGTAAAACGATGGATGATTTGAGCGTATCTGCATGCGTTCAAGGCAAACTATTCGCATGATGAAACTATTGGGTATTTACCGGGAGATAGAGCGGCTCAGAAGGGACGTGGCTCGCGCTAGTAGAAGTGGTGATGATAGTAGCCATAACTAGTCAATTCGACCGCACCGAGTAGTTTTAGTTGTACACTCCAGTATTGACACGACAGCGAACGCAACAGTATAGGCGTTGTCAGCATGGCGAGCAAGTTGCGTCATGTTTTCAGCACAGCACCAACCATGATCACATTCTCGATGGAAGATTGAACAAAAACTATCAGTCGAGGAGGTTGCCCTGTATGCTATTCTCGCTTGCGAAAGTGTAGTTGGCTGCCTTTAGAGTGCCGGATATGATCGCCGAAGCACATCGACATTGTTGGTATGGAGATATCTCGAATCCGCGACTTGCTTATGATCGGAAAAGAAGCCTAGGACTACGATTATACTGTAATTGCAATGTGTAATGTATTGAGTGGCAGTCTTGCGCGGCCATCTTGATAAGTCAGCAACAAGCAAGGACAAGTCGCTTAGCTTATGACTTGTGTGGATTGAAGGAATTATATCTGGACATGGGTTCAATCTTGCAAGGAGCGAGGCCGATAGTAAGCTGTCCGGATCCATCACTAGCGTTGCGCGTCTGTTCAGGTAATTTACGTCGAGCTCGACGGCTTTCTCTCGCCAGATTACTTACACTGTGTATAGTTGTAAGTCTCGGCTCTGTGCATCCTGGAATGTCTCGAGTTACCCCCTTTCTCTATGGCCGGAAACGACTGCTAACCCGCACACTCCAACTTGCGGCGACGCACGCAGCACCAAAGTCGACTGATCATTATGGCGTTTGCATCTTACTCTGCGGTTGAGACCCTACGGCCCATAAAGCCTGTGTCACCTGTATCGTCTACACAGCCCAAGCGACGTCACGGCACCAATTCCAGCTCTGTTAGAGACCGCACCGTTGTTGTCTTTGACTGGGACGATACGCTGTGCCCCAGCTCCTGGCTCCACATGCAGGACCTGCTGCCCAAGTACCGCGGTCACCAGATCTCCGTGACGCCTGAGCAGCGTGAGGTGCTCAACCACATCAGTGCGCATGTCGCGCGGCTTTTACAGAAGGCTGTTGCCTACGGTCCCGTTTTCGTCGTGACCGCTGCCGAATACGGCTGGGTCGAGATGTCTGCCGCGTTGTACTTGCCAGACGTCGAAAGCGTCCTGGCCCTTGCAGATGTACACATTGTATCAGCTCGAAGCTGGTACGAACAGACTTTTGGACTCGGGGGTGACTCGGCAACCTGGAAACAGGAGGTCATGCAGCTCATTGCACGCAAATGCTTCGCAGCTGTAACGGCTCAAGAGACTAGTGTGAACGGTGGCCGGACTTTTGGGGAAAGCAGCTCCCCGCAGGATGCCTACTTTAACTTTCTCTCTATCGGAGACTCGATGGCAGAACGCGATGCATGCTTTGCCGCAGTGGAGAACGTATGTCGCACATTCGCCAAGACGCTCAAGTTCGTAGAGCATCCTACTGCTGAGGAGGTGCTGCAACAAGTACAACTCACGTATGACTCGTTTGAACAAATGTGCGGCTGGGACAACAACTTGGACCTGCGGTTGTCTCGAGCGCAGTTGGCAGAACTGCGCGGCTCGCCTATTTAAACGTGTGCAGGTCGGCTATTCGCTGGCTGTGCGCGAAGACACCGACCCAATGTTAGGAACTAGAAGATTTTAGACTCGCAAAGCTTTGCGTAGGACGAATACGCGGGCATTTTTATGGCTGCACTACTTAAGCGATTCATGGTGCACATTTGCAATGGCTATGGCGAGCGCACTTTCGCGTCGTCGTGTTTTAACGATTTATTGAAAGGCACTCGCGTTCAATTAAATGATATTGTTTAACAATGACACCGTGTTGAAATAAGAGCGACTTAGCAACGTCTTCTAGGCGCCAAGTGCAAGCACTTGAGTCGTGCGTCTTTACTGTGTCTTGCCGGAGAAGGACCTGAAGTAGCACTAGCTCTCTTGTCAACTCGCTGGCAAAGCTAATAACTTGAGGAGCAGTGTCGTCTACAAGAAGATAAATGGTCGGAAGCGGCTCTCCAACCGCCGGACAACGCAGCTGTACAGATGTGTGTTGCGCTAGGATTTGTGGAAGACTCTCGTGGAGCGATAGAAACGACGAGGATCTTACATTGGGAATACGCTCAGGGATGGTAACGACTCGTTGCGAAGTCAGTCGACAACTTTTGTGAAGCCATGCGCAAGTGTAGTCCTAACTCGCCTTTAGCGTGCGAACAGGAGAGCACTCGAGTCGTGATCATTATACTGCACAAGACATGCCTTCTTGCTACTGCGGATCGACTTGCAAATTTAACGCATCATCTGCTCGATTAGTTTTAACGAAAGGACCTTCGCAATATAAAGGCTGAGAGTTGGATCCTTGTATCCAGGTACCTCGTATTTCTGGTTCTGATGCGCTCAAGTTAAAGCGTCCACTTTCATGTTGTTGTGTGCGACAGTGGTAAACTCATGTTTACCGCGAAAGGAACGCACGTGCACGCAGAGAACGGGTTGTAGCTTATTGCCCACTATTCATGTGTGTCAAACACGCAGTGTAACGGGGAGGCCGTTACATGAAATGAAGTAAGCAGCAATTTAGAGTATTTTCGTGCAAGATAATACTCACTGGAGAAGTGCTGTATTCCCTGCCATTTGCCCATTGGTTGATATAATGCCTATATCAACCAATAATCTGTAATCAGTCAAGCAGAGTTTCAAGCACATTGGATAGTTGCATTAGTGAAAGTTTATCCACACGTCACACATACGATGGGGCATTTTTGCTCACTCGAATACACACGCACGATGTGCGCCTTGGTCGTGCCAATTGTCGTATTTGACGATTACTCGGTATTCACCCAAGTGTAACCTCCATTATGCTTCCAACTACATGCCATCTGTACGATCACGGACAAGCTGTAGTATTGTCACATGTCGACTAAACACGATCTGCCGTGACCTCCACCTCTAACACGAGACCTAATGCAGCGCTCACGCGTTCAAGCAGGTCTAGATCTCGCGCGAAAGATCCACAGTGCGGCCGAGAAGAGGATAGAGGAGGCATCAAACGAGAAGGAAGTCTGGGCGCTCTTGTTGTTTCCTGTGTCCACGACGTACACTAGAACGCACATCAAGATCAAAGCAACTACGCTGTATGGTTTTGCCTGCGCATCAAGGAGCAAGCAGAAGACCTCAATTGGAATCTTTCTGTCGGCGAAATCGTTCGCTTGAAGAGAATCAGCGGACGGTATTGCGCTACACCTTTGATATCTCTCGCTTGATCGGGTAGTGGTGTTTCCAGAAGCAAGCTCTTGGAGCTGTCTATCAAAAGCACGAGCATCAGGTCAGCCCGGATCGGCCGTTTCTCAAGTCAAAGCTCCTTTGGAAATCCATGGCTCGTGTGGCGGTCGATGCGATCGCAAAGCGCATTGTTTCGACGGTGAGCACGAAGACGTGCGTGGCATTCGGGGACTGGAGTGAGCGCAATGGCATCAAAAAACACGCGCCTACTGCAGTGAAAGGGTTAACACGGACATTGCAAAAGCGCGCGACGGTGGTCTCATCATGGACGAGTTCATGACGAGCAAGCTCTGCTCGTAGTACCACCAGACACTTTCGTCTGACAAGTATCCTGACCCTACGCAAGAGAAGAAGCAGCTGGAAAAGAGCCACCGCCACACCCTTGCATGGTGGTGGCGGACAAGGTGTCGCTATGATCACGCACTAGGGCGGAGAAAGCGTAGGGTAGAAACATGCAGGATAATCCTTGGACACGCATGCCGAAGTTGTTGACAGAAAACGATTTTTGTGATCATGCTAGAATAGGTGTCCTCAAATTTAACGAACGAGCAGTCACTGTGTTTGAATCTCAACACTGTCACTCTCTATTCATCTGAAACATTAACAAGTTGAATTTAGAACATAGTAGAGAAATCAACAAATCGCGCTCCTCTCCCTCTTATTAGCAGATCGTGAAGCACTCACTCCTTAATTCGTCGACATGGCTGGACCGTGGCTACTACCGCTAGCCCTCGTGCTATGGTCTGTATCTTCCTCGACCACTGCCGCAGAACAGGACCCATCTTCGCGCTTCGGTGGCTTCTCGAGCGACCGCTACGTCCGCCAGAGTCGCGCTGACCCCGAACACGTTGTGCCATTGGTCATCGGACTCTACCCAGGAGACTTTGACACGCTCGAACAAGAGTTCTACGATACGTCCAACCCATCGTACGCATTACAATTTTATCGTCAAGTATCAAATCTATTTCGTTATTTCACGTGGAACGTGTTGTTTCTTCGATTGCAGACATGCGCAATACGGCCATTATCTCACTCAAGAACAAGTTGATCATCTCTCACGTCCAGTCGATGGTGCGCTTGACGCAGTGCGCGCCTGGGTCGCCGATTTTTTGCATGGAAATAATCCGGGGACATTTTCAAGCACGTCAAATTTGTTCAAGGTCCCGATGAAAGTGAAGCACATTGAACGACTGCTGGGTACGGAGCTTCACCATTACGAAGCAAAAGATGCAACGAATGCACTGTCATCCAAGCAACGAAGACTCGTGCGAGCAACGAGCACCATGTCAGTGCCGGAACATCTTGAAGAGGTTGTGTCATTTTTGAGCGTCAATATGCATCCATTGGGACTGCGAGCACTTGGAGCTGCTTCTCCACATGTAGCAGATATGGCCAACGATGAAGGAAATACTCTTGCCGTGATTCGACAGACGTATGGCATCCCTGATGACCTTGTGGTGACAAATCCGAGCAATATGCAGTGTGTGCCGTCATTCTATGACGAATCGTACAATCCGACCGACTTGAAGACCTTTTATGCCCAGTATTTGCCAGGAGATAGCCTTCCACGAATAATTGAAAAGGGAGATCGAGTCAATCGTCCTGAGCAGGCTAGCACGGAGGCGTCGCTGGATGCGCAATACATCACAGGTGTTGGACGTAATGCCACGACATTTCTGTGGTTCATGAATGGCAGCAACCCGTACTCACCGGAGGACGAACCATTTGTAGAATTTGTTCAAGACGTGCTAACACTGGAGAATCCCCCACTCGTTATCTCGATTAGCTATTCCGATGATGAAGAGCGCATTTTCGAGCTCTCATCAGGCTACGCGCGCTCCTTAGATACTCTTCTCATGAAGATGGGTCTGCGTGGAATTACAGTGGTCGTTGCCGGTGGTGATGATGGTGTAACGGGGCTGCGCACTGAAGTTGAGAAAGTGCCTGTCGATGACATGTGCAATCAAAGTGGTCCGCAGTGGCCATCCTCGAGTCCATATATCACCACAGTTGGTGCCACTATGTTTTTGACAAGTGAACAGCAATCACTGAAGCCTTTCTTCCGTACAAACGAGGAAGTGGTTTGCAGTGTTGAGAATGGCGGAGTCATTACCTCAGGTGGCGGGTTCTCGAACATCTATCCGATTCCTGACTACCAGCGCACAGCGGTCGAAAGATATTTGGCAAACCGAAATATTCCAGCCACCCCAGGCTTCTTCAACGCAAGTGGGCGTGCTTATCCGGATGTATCGGCGCTCGGCACAAATTTTCCTGTGTACCAAAATGGCCGCCTCTCGTTGGTATCCGGAACATCAGCGTCTACCCCTGTGTTTGGCGCGATGGTAATGCTATGGAATGACGCGCGTTTGAACGCTGGCAAAAGTCCCTTGGGATTCATCAACCCCTTAATTTACTACCTCGCAGAGACCCATTCCAATGCATTTCACGATGTTGTCGTAGGAAATAACGGGGCTCCGCGTGGTGAGAACAGTCCGTGCAAAGACTCATTCAGTGCTGCCGCTGGGTGGGACGCAGTTTCCGGAGTCGGCACACCCCATTTTCCGACGATCTTTGAGTTTATCGTGAATCTCGAGGACCACTTTAATGTTTCCCAACTGGGCAATTTGAAAAACTCCACCACAGTCGACGCGAATAACGATGTGGCAACTAGAGGTGGTGAAATGAGTACGTTGACAATGGTGCTGCTCATAGCAGCAGTGGTGGCAAACGTCATAATCAGTATTGTGGCAGTTGTCGTGCTGGTAAAACGGTGGAGGAACAAGTACGCGCGGCTCGACGATGCTACGAGCGGAGATACCGTCTCTTCTGGCTCAGCTACTTTTTCATCGGACGTTCAAGAGTTGAATTCAGATGCCGATACTAGCGAGAATGATGTTGAACTGAGTGAGGTTAACCTGAACTCGTAGAGCAATAGATTTTATATACTTCGTCGTATCGCTTTGATTCATCGCTTGAATCTGACTAGTAGTAGCTTATCGTCGGCATCCTGATCAACAATCACTGCGTGACCATTATCATGAACACTGGGGTGTTTGATCCATCTTTTGAAGCGACGATGGAAGCAGGCTGTTGTTCGTCGAGCCATTTCTCAAGCTTCCTTCGGCACATTGCTCGAATGGTGGTCGATGCGATCGCAAAGCGCATTGTTTCGACGATGAGTACGAAGACGTGCGTGGCATTCGGGGACTGGAGTGAGCGCAATGGCATCAAAAAACACGCGCCCACTGCAGTGCAAGGGCTGACACGGACATTGCAAAAGCACGCGACGGTGGTCTCATCATGGACGAGTTCATGACGAGCAAGCTCTGCTCGTAGTACCACCAGACACTTTCGTCTGACAAGTATCCTGACCCTACGCAAGACAAGAAGTAGCTAGAAACGAGCACACGCAAGGGTGTGGCGGGCAAGGTGGCAGTGGCTAGGGATGTCCTGCAAAACTTCAGGAAATGCGTTGGAGTGCTCCGCTGCGACCAGCGCCACGTACTGAGACTGCGACGTGAGCGCAGCGATCAACCTGCTGGCGCTACTCAAGAGCGAGCTGCGCGGGGTGGGGGAGGGACGCAAGGCGGACGCATAGAGTACACGAAAGAAACAAAGTGGTCACGACAAAATGTCCACCCAGTCATCAGCCAATTACGGCCAAGTGCAACTTCAGCCATCTGGTGCCCATATCTTTCTTCCAGCAATTGCGTGGCGCCTTCGGATCATTTACCCTTTGACTTTGTATTTCTCACCCCAAGTGCAACTTCTTCTCTTCTGCCCCCCCTTCTTCCTCAATGACCACAGTACTAGAGCAACCGACACACGATGCCAGCGTCATGTGCCGCTATCCGAGCAAAAAGTGCTGGAATCCACGCGCGCATAAGCGCAACGGCGAGCGCCACAATCTCTGCGACTTCCACCGCCAGAAGGCCAACAAAAACCAGCGTCGTCTCGAGCTCAAACGCAAGGCCCGCGCCCAGGCGTTCACGGACTTGAAGCCCGCCGGCAAGCGCCTCCGCACGCAGAAAAAGACTCGTCAGCGCGCGCGCCGGATGCCTCTCAGTGCTCATTTAGCTATGAAGGAGGAGGCGCGCATCGAACAGCAGGCGAGAGAGGTCAGCAGAACCACGGAACTCTCCGGCTGGTTTACTCCGGATCTGGAACTACCATTGACACCTGCGCAGCTACCGCGACTTCCGGATGTGGTGGACGAGGAAACACTGGAGCGCATTTTACAAGACGGACAGGCAATTGCCTGCCATAGCTTGGACAGTGCAACTTCAGGACCTGAAGCGCTGGCATCAATGTCTGAAGGCAAGACGTCACCCGTGGATGTCGGTGAGAGCTGGGACAATCTCGAGCTCAGCGACCACTGGCTGCCAGCTGATCACCCAGGCCTGAACTTCGACGTTTCCGCTTTTGTCATGGACGACCATGTGTACATCGCAGACGTGTGAGCATACTTCGCGCATCTTCCTATTTATTTAGCTGTACAGATCAGGAAAGCGCAATTTCAGTCGAATTAGAAGCGAGCAATTCTACTATGACCGACAAAGGACCTTCTTCCTTCAATACATTCGAGCTGATAGAATTGTTAAATGAGACATCACCAGATGAAGTCGCATATGTCTTGGCAAGAGCCCTACGCTGAAGAGTTGGCAATGCTACGGAAAGACGCGATATCCGGATACAAGCGAGTAATCTATACGGTGAATGCTCGGCTCACAGAAGCGCAAGACCTTAGCCAAGCTACTCAGTGCAACGTCTGGTCCTTACCACAAGACGGCCACAACTCGAAAACATCATTATGCATTTATTGCCATTAAATTCCTAGAATTGTGCAAATGAAGCCACTACCGTCTACACGATTCCCCGCTCTCGGAACGGCTCATTGGCACGCACACGGTCAAAGCTGAAGCGTGAGCAATCGATCGTCTGGAAACTTCCGTGAAGAATCAGTTCTGAAATCGCACGACCAGCGGCGGGAGACTGTTGCAAGCCGTGGCCACTAAATCCGTTCACGAGGTACATGTTCGAGACATCATGGTGTAGACCGATGATTGCATTCTGATCGAGGGTATTGTAGTCGTAGTATCCTGCCCATGCACTCAGGACTTTGATGGCTTCGAAGTGCTTGACGCGATGGGCAATAGTTGGCCACACTTGCTCCTCGAAAAGCTCGTGGTCTGGGAAGTCCAGCTCTTCTGTAGACTCTCCGTCGTAGTCGTCCTCAGGTTCAGGCGACCAGCCACACACAAAACGACCACCTGAGCCTTCACGTCGGAAGTAGACTCCGTTGGTGTCCACCACAAGCGGAGTCGCAGCGTCACCTTTCCAGATTTCTTCGGCGTCGCAATGGAAAGCAAACACGGAGCGCTTGCGAGGCTTTACAGGGTAGTCAAAGACGCCACAAGCCTCCAGCAACTTGCTTGACCAGCATCCGGCAGCATTCACTACAACACCAGCACGAACTGAATCGAAGTGCGTGTCTTCTTGCGAGTTTTTCACTTCAATGTGCACTTTTTCAATCTGCTTCTGTCCGCCCAGGTCAAAGTGCTTGACCTCGCCCTCGAGGACGTCCACACCCAGGGACACACTCTTTCGCTTCATCGCATTGAGAAATGCCCAGGGATCAAACCAGCCTTGATCTTTGATACCCAGAATGGCGTGCTCCACACCTTCCGTGTTGATCCACGGAAAGCGTTTCTTCAGCGCTACCGGATCCAACAGCTGCACGTCAGCGCCCGTGGCCTTTTGCGTAGCGTAGTTCTCACGGAGGATACCTACACCACGCTTGCTTGCCAGGAACATGTATCCGCCTTCGACAAACTGCACATCGGGAGCATCATGTCCGTTTACCATTAAGTTCGTGCCGATGTTGCGGAGGAATTCCGTGCCGTAAAGACTCATCTCGATGTTCTCCGTCTCTGAGAACTGGTGACGGATGCCACCAGCAGAAAGAACGGCGGACGCGTACTTGTACTGCATCACCTCGCACATAGTTACTTTTAGTTGTTTGCTAAAGGAATTGAGCAGCAACGATCAGTACTGACGTACGCAAGGGTCCTTCTCAACCACGGCAATTTTTAAGTTCGGGGCCGCGACGATGAGGTGATAAGCCGTCGAAAAGCCCATGACTCCTCCACCAGCCACCACCACATCGTAGTACGGCGTTTCGTCGATCGAAATGGAGCTTGCAAAGCGTAGCGTGCGCTTCGCAAGTGTGCGCGTTAGTCGAGCAGGTCGTAGTCTGTAAAGCACGGAAACGAGCACAGCACAAAGTGAGAGGTTGGCGATGCAATTGGGAAAGATGAGGAGGTTGTGGTTGACGCACGTCTTGGCTGCGAGCATCGCGGGGAATTCAAAAGTGAGTTCATGAAGGCAGGAGATGCAGATGGCGCATAGAGGAGATGGAGAGATGCAGATGGTACACAGAGGAGACAGAGGTGCAGATGGCACACACTACATTGTTTCAAGCAGTATACAAAGCTGAAAAGCATGTGCAAAACCACTTGATGTTTGTAAGCGAAATTCGCATCAGATGCATCCTCGCTGAATAAACGTATACGATCAGCTCAATCAAAATCGTAATCCGGTGATAGGATGTTGGAAATGAGTGTATCTTGGACTATATTCGGCCTACTCAATCACAAACCGAGACACTTGGTCCTGACGAATGACCTCTCTCAGAGCGTCCACCTTGTCGTACATGCCAAATTGGCCACCTGTGTGCACGAATAAGATTGTCTTCCCTGCAAATTTCTGCAAATAGAGAACAACACATCGGCAATTAGTCGGCGGAGTCACGTCACTAGAATTTCTCGGTATCTTCTTACGTCTGGGGCCTCGTTCAGCTCTCGAATGAGGTGGAAAAGCGCTTTGCCCGAGTACACAGGATCCATGAGTACCCCTGTTTTACGACTCACGTCGTAGATGAACTCAAGCTCTTTCTTGTTCGTACGAGCGTAGCCTGTACCTTGCGCATTAATGATCTGAAGAAACTGACGCGACGAGATGTCGGATGGTGCTCCCATCGCGGGCAGGATATTGTCATCAATATGGCGGTAAAAGTACTCGTTGTTATCGCACACGATATATGCATGCGCTACGTTGACACCACAAAGTGTTATACGAGCACATCTAACACGATGGCAGATGAATACGTCATGAAAGTGCATCGTACCGGGAATTTTGTCATCAAAGCTGAGAGCTGCGTCTGGGTGAGTCTTGGCATAGAGATACGATCCGAGTCCAATTCCCGCAGCGATTCCTCCGCTTCCACAAGCAAAAGCAATGTCCGTAATCGGCAACTCGTGCTCCTATTCGCAATCGAGCATCAGTTCTCACTCGTAATACAAGAACCAAAGCTCACACAGACTTTCAGCTGATTGTTGATCTCATCCATAGCTTGAATGTATCCCCACGTGCCCAGACCATTGCTCCCACCCACTGGAATAGC
>NQFO01000967.1:0-32969 GCA_003991265.1 Pseudoperonospora humuli
TTTGGTGTGATTTTGTGTGGGTGTGGGTGCATCGGAGTTTGTGCCGGTCTTATGGTGTAATGGTTAGCTCATCATGACTGTCAGTCTGTACGGCTATCTGATGTTTTGGATCACCGCTTGTTTCGCCTTCTGCTGTTCGGGTTTAAGATGCGGTTTGGGTATCCGCTGTCTTTTGTAGTTTCGCAGCTGCTTAAACGGGCAAATAGACAAGTGTTTTACCTGCGAAGCCTTCTTATGTTAGCTTTAATGGGTGGTGAGGTGTACAGCCGCTACGTAGCAAAGTAAACAACCTTAAATTTGACTTGCGCGTTGCGACCACAACTTTTGTCTCAGAATAGGGCAAATCAAGCATTGCATACTATACTGTGGGACCAGAAGGTGCAAAACCGGTAGTTTACTTAGCACGATTGCCCAACGAAGTGAGAATGGGGATCTTCACGCCGTCACCGACCATCAACTACAACTTCGTTGCGGGCTTGTACGCCTTCTTCACCGCGCTTTGTGCTTTGCTGTCGGTGCTACACCTGTATTCGCCGCAGGTGGAGGGATTTTACATCGTCTTGTTGCCATTTGCGCCATGCTTCCTCTGGAGCCTCGTGGTGCGCCAACGCTGGCTACAACAATTGGAAATCACACGCGCTAATGCAGGCAGATCCAAGGAGGATTAGCTGGACGGGCATTTGATGGGACTCATAACAAAAGGTGTCAATAGACATCCCAACGCGGAGAGAAATTAAGACACGTTATGATTATGTAATGATTTTGTTGGTATTGTAGGACTTACGGTGACGCTGCTGCTACCTTCGTGGCGGAAAGCAAACTTTTCCAATGCGCTACGTAAGAAGTACCACCAAGGGATGCAGAATTATCGCTCTGCTGTTCGAGCTCCGCCTCGACTCTCTCCACTAGCCATTGAAGCACCCGCTTGAAGGTCTGCTTTCGTGCGCGTAGCGTCTTCGCGACGTTTTTTTCTGCTTCAGCGATACTTTCCTTGCCAGATAAACCGTTGGGTTGTGACGTTTGCTCATGTTGCAGGATAGTACAAAAGAGGTTAGTTAATTCTGCTCCGTAGTTCAGTAAGAGCGCAACCGGTGCAAAGGCTAGAATCTGCTCCATTGCAAGCTGAGTAGCACAGTGCGGCAACCACTGGACGGCCAAGATGTTATGAAGATCTTGAAGTGCACGATTCAGCAACGACGCGCTGTGTTTGGCATACAGCTGATCGATGCCTGGGAGGGATTCAAGGGTTGCTAAACGCTTGAGCGCACTGGAAGCTCTGGACAGTACGAGCACATGTAAACTGATTGTTGGTTGCAGTTTAATCCGTTTTAGTAGGAGGACGTACTCTGTTGTGGCTGCAGGACAGTAAGAGCTGGCAACCAGTACGACACCGATATCAAAAAGCCGTGAGTAGCTCTGCTCCATTGATGTCAAGCGTCCGCGTTCCAGAAAGCACGCAGTAACGGCGTCATTTCCACTTCCTACATGTCGAGGCATAACAAACAGTACAACCGGGTCAAGTTTTACGCTCTTATTGTAAATGACATACTTGGACATACGTACGCTCCAAGACCTCTGTTATCTGTAGAAGTATTCGGCTGAGTGCCACCTTGACTCCTTGGCTTTCCATATTGAGGATAGATGGCAATCCGATTGTATCGAGGATCTCTGGAATGTGCGGCAGCACCATCTTGTCCAACGACCCTCCCATCAGGCAGCGTAAGACCTCGAGCCCCACCTCGGTTTGCGAAGTAGTGATCGAATAGCCTTTCGCTGTTGCAACTACAACATTGGAGTCTCCTCGAACGCGTGAAAGCAACAAACGCAAGTATGTACTGGGAGCTGCAAATCTTCCAGTGAGGTTAGCACAGTGCTGCAGCTCTTCTAGCAGTTCAGAATCGGCGTCCCATGTTTTCAACAGTGTAATCACCAGCAGGTGCACGTCCACAGTGATAGTCTCTTCGCAGTAAACAAGTACACACTTCAAAAGACGCACTGCATGGGCACGAGTAAAATCTTGCCAGTTGGCGAGCTCACGCAAGATCGGACCCAAAAATCTGCGAGCTCGTCCGCGTACAAATAGCCGTGTACCTAGTGGTGGCCTACCAGCAGTAAACGGTGCAGGCAATGGTGACCGATAATTGAATGCGGGATTTTTTCCGTCCATGCCATACTGCTTCATTTCAAGCACTTCTTCTGCATGTTCTCGCTCATATCGTTCCCCAAGAATTTCAAGTGTCTTCACAGCGTCTCCAGAAATTGTAACGTCTTCGTCACTGACGGCGCTCAGTAAGTACGGTAGCAAGCGGGATTCATGGTCGTAGCGATCTGGAAGGTTAACCATCCAGTCACTAACCATGGCAAAAAAGGCTCGACGCACTGTCGGATTCTGGTCTTGATCCAGCTTTGCAAAGTAGTTGAGGCGAACCTCAGCCAAGTAGAAAGACGCCACCGGGATCACATTTTCGTCGCGATGGCCAATGAGGTCTACAATGGCTTCAGTGCCGCTGCCTTTGCACTTCTCGACATTAGGACAAGTCACTAACGCGCTGATGGTTTCTATAACAGCAACTCGTACTCGTGCCAATCGATGAAGTAGCAGTGGCATGAGAGTTCGCACCATTGCAACGCTGAAATGTTTCATGACCGACACCATGTGGTTGCTAATAGCTGCAAGGATGCGGCAACTCAAGATGTTGATCTCGTGGAAGTCGTCGCGCGCACCACTTATCAGTGCTAGCAGAATATCAAATATATATGCGTGGAGAATAGATGAAGCTCGACGCTCAAACGCATTCTGCAGAACCGCGTTCGTTAGACTAAGCAGCAGCAGACGAATTTCCTCGGAAGGTTCATCAGGCTTTATGCGTGCAACTTGATTTTCCGCTACGTAGACTCTTCCTCGCTTGAAGGCTTCGTGCAGGAACCGGTCACGCGAAAAGACCTGATTCTCTTCGTCATAGCCGTATTGGCTGTTGATGCGGTTTGTGATCGCTGGCATCAAGTACGGCAGATATCGTAGCAAGTCTTCTTCCTTGGCAATGAATTTGGTGGTGATGCGAATGCAGATTTCCCGTACCTTTTCGACCGGATCGTTAAAGCGCCTGAATAATGGCTTGGCCATCTCCCCAAAGAGTTCCGCATCTAGTCCTTCCCCGTTGTCTCTCAGATATCGCATTTCTAGCGCTATAGCTGCCTTCTTGCGCACGCCGCATTGCTCTGCTGCTAGGCGATTCAGTACCTTGGGCAGACTGAAATTTTCGTCGTATTTGACGAGACTTTTGCTGGAAGTGACAATATTAGCGTACGAAGCTACTCGGTTGACGGAGGTCTTGGCGAGTGAAGCCTTTTTTGACGGAGCTGCCGTTGCCATGGATCTCTTCAGCAGACGAGATACTTTGTCTGCTTGGTATTCGTTCTCCATGCTCATTTCTTGCCATAGAGCGTCAACGTCGCGGGACTTCATTACTAGTCGCCTTCGTATCTAGAAGTGATGGCAAAAGTGAAAGGTCGCCAGAGTCTAATGTTGAAGTTTGCACACCATTTACTTCAAAAGAATTATTACACATTGCTTACTTTTGTTCAGGTGTCACTGACAAATATGACGCGTCAAGACTTTTGTTGTTCTATCCGACGAACGTTTACGGGCTAGTCTCGCGACGGTACAACTTGGAGGAGACGTTGGAGTACTGCAGCAGACGATTCACATATTCTCCCCAAAGGACTGTCAATGTCCACGCACGAATTCGTCCTTCAACTTTGTATTGACTTAACGCGCACATGAGATTCTGTGTATTCCGTGCCCTCTCACTGTCGGCCCACTACGTGTGCAGCTACAAACGTCCTATTCCCGAGCTACTTCCAATGTCGCCTAAATCGCGAACATCACCGTATGAGTCAATTACCTGTCTATGCACTTTGCCTCCAAGGGCGCGAGGCCCTCGCTGTAAGATTGCAAGGAGGCTGGCCAGACGCTTGAGCTGTTTTAGTGATTATTAGAGCTTCTGGTTCTGAGGACAGCATTGATATAGATCACGTTTAGTCGGCATAAATCACAAGTCAGCTCGACACTCGCAACTCCGTGTCGTATAAAATCGACATCTAGCAGCATTTTCCAACTACAGACTAGACAGCTAAGTCTAGCCATGCAAGATGAAGTGGTCCTGGACAGGTAAGCAAAGCGCCAAAGTGGGCCGGGTGTAGTAAGTGAGCCGCTTATCTTACCGTTACCAATGTTTTGACCCTTTAAGGCCATGCACACCGCGCAAGCGCCTGCAACTCGCGCAGGAGGTAGATCGACAAACCAATTGCAAGTCTGCGCGTGAAGCGAGCATTCGTGACTTTTCCTCCAGCTTCGTGGACACCGTACTACAAGCCGTCGTTGCCGCCAGCCGCGCCCGGAGCTGAGCCTGTTCTTCTAACTCAAGGCGAACCTGAGCCCGCCCCCCCCCCTCCAATGTGCCGACACAAAAGTCGGCTGGCATGAGGGATTGACTGCCGCGCTCAAGGCAGACTGTTTCTTTCAAATCGCCAGAGGTGCAGATGCTGCGACAATGGACTAGACGCAAACACAGATAGACAGACGAATGAACAGAAATAATGACACCGTTGAGTCGCTAACTTGACAGGAGACTCTTATTGATTATCGTCCTATCGCTCTTCTGTCGCCTGCCTGTCTTAGCGTAAAGAAGAGGCCAGGCCTCAGACTTGTGGGCCGCTTCTTCTCAGCTAGACCACCTCGTAGAGTTGGGGCTTTTGGCCGTAAAACTGCTCAGGAGTTTGCACAAATCATATAGCAGCTGGTTATGTCGAATCAGACCTCGCCGTCGGGTTGCTTCGAATGCCATCCTTGCAAAGAGTTGCGCTTTTAATTCGAGTAGACCTTCATGGAGAAAAAGCCTGTGTCAAGTTGCTTATGGACCCCAAATCTCTTAGTCAGCAACCCTTACTAGCGACACTGGCAATCCATTGTCTCTGCCATTCGGTAAGACACTACTGAGAATTAATCGGAGCTTTGAAAATCATTACAACTCGATAAGTTTTAGAGGGAGGAACCCATAATGATAGTGGCGCTGGAAAGAGCCAGTCAGCTTGATTCCACTATTGACTATATTCTAAGGTGCGATTTGAAACGATTTGCGGTTTCTTTGAGAACGATTGACTGGCTATAACGTCGGTACTTAACTATTTCGTTGGTTAATTCGTGTATTTCTTGTAATGGTCGAAAACGCGGGTAGAAACCCTTCATAACAGCAAAAACCGCCCCAGGCGAAGGCGCTGACACTCTCGATTCTGCTTTTGCTACTCATTGTTCTCCATTCACACGCTCTACCAGCGTACTAGCTCGCACAGAAGAAGGAATTAACCCTCTCTTTATAACGACGCCGCTATGGAGAAGGGAGTAGGCGCATGGCTTCGCGACACGGAGACGGATGAATGGTACCGCGCCACGGTAGTCAAACTCGGCGAGTCACAGGATGATTCGGGCAAGCGCGAGGTGACACTGCGTTTGACGGAAGGCCCGCGCGCGAGGAATGACGTAGTGATGCAGATCGACGTGCACGCGCTTGAGGAAGAGAAGATGGATGGCGTGCTGCTTGCCAATAGTAGCGACATGGTGAGTGCAGAAGGAATGGTCGCGTCTGATCGTGTGTTGAATGGGCCACTGACTGGTGCATTTGTTTTTGTCGTACGGCTGATAGGACGTCGTGGAAGATCTGATTCAGCTGCCTCATCTCCATGAGCCAGGCATTTGTCACACGCTGAGTGAGCGCTTTAAAATCAACGAGATTTACACGCTTACGGGCGAGATTTTGCTGGCTATTAACCCGTTCCAGAATCTCGGCATCTACACTGATAAGATCACGCGCAAGTATATCCGTAATGGAGACAAGCGTGCGCTCGGACACGAAGTCCCTGACATGCCACCGCATGTCTACAGTATCGCTGACAAAGCCTACCGCTCGCTGATGAATCCAATTGCAAAAAGCGCACGCGCAGGTGCTACTAATCAGTCCATCTTGGTCAGTGGGGAAAGTGGTGCTGGTAAGACCGAAACCACCAAAGTGGTGATGAACTATCTGGCTACCATCTCGCAGCACAAACACGCACATGCAGACAGTAACGTCATGAAGCAAATCCTGTCATCTAATCCGATATTGGAGTCGTTTGGTAACGCGCGTACGATACGCAATGATAACAGCAGTCGTTTTGGAAAGTTTGTTAAGATGGAGTTCTCACCAGAGGGAAGCCTTATTGGCGCTTCAATTCAGACCTATCTGCTGGAAAAGGTGCGACTTGCGAACCAAGCTGAGTCGGAGCGTAACTACCACATTTTCTACGAGATCGTTGCGGGTGCGAATGCTGAGGAAAAGAAACGTTGGAACCTCAAAACACCAACGAAGTATCACTACTTGAATCAAAGCACGTGTATCAAGCGAAATGATGGCGTCAATGACGCGGAGCAGTTTGGCGTTTTGAAGTCTGCGATGCAGACAATGGGTTTCAGTGAGAACGACATAGAGAGCATTTTTGTCACCATCTCTGCCTTACTGCACATTGGCAATCTAGAATTTGACGAGACGCACCAGGCTTCAGGCACTGAGGGCTCGGAAATTTCTAACGCGTGCAAGGACTCGATGGACATGGTTCTTGACTACCTGGAAACCGACAAGCAGGGCCTTGAGCAAGCTATATGCTACCGCAACATCCAAACGAACAATGAGCATTATTCTATTGGTTTGCTTCCGGATGCTGCTGGAAATGCCCGTGACGCTTTTGCCCGGTTCCTCTACGGAAGACTGTTTGATTGGCTTGTTAGCCGTATCA
This sequence comes from Pseudoperonospora humuli, assembly GCA_003991265.1. Lineage (NCBI taxonomy): Eukaryota > Oomycota > Peronosporomycetes > Peronosporales > Peronosporaceae > Pseudoperonospora > Pseudoperonospora humuli. The sequence continues at coordinate 6,829 of NQFO01000967.1, forward strand.
ACGAGATAGTGGAAAACGAGGGCCGAGATGTTCCCTTTATTGGCCTGTTGGATATCTTTGGTTTCGAAGACTTGGAACACAACTCGTTCGAGCAGCTTTGCATTAATTATGCCAACGAGACTCTGCAGCAGCACTTCAATCTCACTGTGCTGCGCATGGAACAAGAAATGTACGAGAAGGAGGAGATCCAGTGGAGCTTCATCAATTTCCCGGACAATAGCCAATGTATTGAATTGATCCAGGGCAGGCCGTTCGGCATCTTACCGGCTCTTGACGAAGAGTGCATTGTTCCGCAGGGTAATGACCAAAACTTGTCTCGAAAATTGTATCGACAACACGAGCAAAACCCGCACTTTAGTGCGAGCAAGACAGAGATGGCTAACCACCTCTTTGTCGTGCACCATTACGCTGGTGCAGTCACGTACGACACTTTTGGATTTTGCGAGAAGAACAAGGATACTCTGTACCCTGAGATCACTGCAATCATCAAGAAATCGTCGAAAGCTTTTGTGCGTGGCCTTTTGCAAACTCCAACTGTGAAGAAGCCACTTGCTATGAAGCCGAAGGGAAGATCTTTGACTGTCGCTTCTCGCGTGAGCCTGGGCTCACAGTTCCGGACTCAGCTGAAGACTTTGCTGGAAACTATTGATGTCACCGACTGCCACTACGTGCGCTGTCTGAAGCCCAACGATAATGCTGAGGCTAACTTGTTGATACCGAAGCGTGTGTGTGACCAACTGAAGGCTGGTGGTGTTTTGGAAGCTGTGCGCGTCAATCGTGCGGGCTACCCTGTCCGTATAGGTCACCAGCAGTTCATTAAGCGCTATCGTCCGCTGGCGAACAGCACATATCTGCAGCGTATTCCTGCTGCTGCAGCTGAAGAAGACTTCGATGACACCGAGCGTAAGGACGCCGCAAGCTTGCTGGTGGACTTTTTGCTGAAAGCGCATGCGGAACGGTATCCAGAGCTGGCAGGTGTGTCGTCGGATAATCAAAAGCAGGCGGCTGTCGCCGGCATCCAAGTTGGACTTACTCGCGTGTTCTTCCGCCGCTCGGTCATTCAGTTCGTAGAGGCTCAGTTGGCCAAGCGTTATGATGAATTTGTGGTACTTATCCAGGCTTGTGTTCGCGGTCTGATCGCTCGTCGCCTCTACGCCCGTATGCAGGTGTCGGTTGTGGTTCTTCAGAAGGTAGCTCGTGGATATATCACTCGCTGCCGATTCTACACGCTACGTGATCGTCATCGCAAGAAACAGGCTGAGCTATTACGTCAGAAGCAGCTTGCTGAGAAAAGAAAGCGCGATGAAGAAAAGCGCAGGGCTGCCGAAGAAGAGCGTATCATGGAAGAAGAACGCAGGATTGCTCAAGAAGAGTGTATCATGGAAGAAAAGCGCAGGGCTGCTGAAGAGAAGCAAATCATGGAAGAAAAGAGCAGAGCTGCTGAGTTGGAAGAGCAGAATCGGCTTACTGCTCAGTCTGCGTCTTCTGACCCTGTGTCGGATGACTCTTCGGACGGAGACCGTAATTCTACGTCTTCGAAGCTCCATCGGTTTTCAGGAGACTCAGAAAACTCTAAACAGGAACGTGGCCGTGCAGTGTCCCGGTTCCGCTTTACGAAGGATTACGGTGATGAAGATTACTCGACGAACACTTCCCGCCAAGTTGCAATGGACCCAGGTGACACTGTGCTGCACGTGGCTGCCAACTGCTGTAACGAGCAAGATGTGCTGAAGCTGCTTCAGAACGGATCTGACATCAACGCTCGCAATCGCCGAGGCCGCACCCCGCTACACACTGCGTCTCTTTATCAGAACGTTGAAGTTGTCGCCATTTTGCTCGACTGGGAGGCCGATGTTCTCGTCCAAGACGATGATGGCAACACTCCACTGCATTTGACAAAGGACGCGCGCATTGCTCGAATGCTGCTAGAAGCTGGTTGCACGCCCAACATTGTGAACGCTGATGGGCGAACTGCCCTGATTGACGCTGTGGACCGCGGTGATGCTACAACGGTAAAATTACTGATGCACTTTAAGGCTGACGTGTTGTTCCGAGAGCTGAAGCATCATCAGACAGCCTTACATTTGGCAGTTCGAAAGGGCCAGTACCTAATCGTTATGGAGCTATGCAAGTCGGACGACATTCGTGATTTGATCGTTTTGACGGACCGCAACGAGAACAACGCACTCCACTTCGCCGTGTCTCGTGATCGCAAGAATGGATTCCGTCTTGTGGACTACCTGATCAAACACGGCGCTGAAATTGACAAGGTGAATGCGCGATTTCAATCTCCTTTGGTAGTACACATTATGACAACTCGCCAGACCGAGCCGGCAATCACGGAGTTGCTCCTTTCGAATGGAGCTGATCCCAATATTGCACTGGCCGATGGATCCACGCTTCTTCATGTTGCCGTGGAACGTGAACTGATTGAAATTGGGTGCTCTCTAATCAAGCACGGTGCATCACTGAATGCACCCGACGCTAAGGGGCAAATGGTAGTTGAGGTGGCGAACAAAAAGTTTTTGAAAAAACTATTTAGCGCGATCGCACAGCCACCCACGTGGATTGACGAGAAGGAACGCAAGTCGTGCATGCTGTGTGCATCGAACTTCAAGTTTAGCACTCGACGCCACCACTGCCGGCATTGCGGACGGGTGTGCTGCTCAGACTGCTCAGGATTTACGGTGGAGATGCATCGGTTCCCGAAGGATTTTCCTGGACGCATGACCAATGGTGGCAAACAGGTGAAAGACCCTCAACGCGTGTGTCGTACGTGCCACGCCGTGTTTAAGATGCGCGCGGCTCAGAAGGAGTCCAAGTCGGGTTTCATGGCGCGTGTGCTCGGGTACGAGTGGGATGAGGTGACTGCTCCTAATTGAGCTTAATCTTGTACTCACTCCTTGACGTTTCATCGTGCCAATGTCGAGCACCACTAACCGGGCATCTGTAATAATTGCAGGCAGCGCGAAAGAAATATATATCATTCATTTGCGCTCCCAATTATTGAGAGAAAAGTTGGGGGTGGTTCTTGGGCAACTCTACGTAGGATAATGTTTGTTGTCAATAAATTGCTTGCAATATTACTTTTGCTGTCAAGATTTACTCATCAGCGCCCTGGACACCAAGCAGCGCTAGATGCTCAACCCTTAGGTATCGGCAACTGTTCGTTCTTCCGCATCCTCACGTAGGAAGCGATGGTGAAACAACTCCGTTGCTGACGCACGCGTGTCCGGGCTTTTGATAAAACAATGCGATAGAAAGTCGTGTGCCGTGGGTGACAGATGAGCTGGAAAATTCGGAATCGTGGTGGCAGATGCGATATGGAACATGGCAGTGAGCGGATTAGACAAATTGTCCTAAAATGGATCCTCCAAGCACACGGAACACCCGTCTTGAGTCAGACTTACCGCAATTCCATCGCACTCATTGTATGTTTCGTCTACTGCTACACGTTTCACTTACCCATGGAGGTCTTCCTGTGGTCATTTCGATCACGACGCAACCAATCCCCCAAATGTCTGCCTTTCGCCAGCAATCCACGCCCTCTTCCGCGCGAACGAGCTCTGGCGCCATCCAGAATGGCGATCCCAAACCTTCACGCACAGATCTGCACAATGTGTGAGTCGGTATCGTTACCAATAGGTAACGCCTTTAGCTCAGCGATCTCGCCCTGGCATATAGCACGCATAACTCACCTCACTGTATTCATGGGAAGCATCAGGTCTTCCTTCACCTCAGCGTCTTTGCATAATCCTTCTTCGACAACCCTCTTTGCTGATCCGAAATCTGCAATCTTCACACCACCGCGTTCATCGTCTGCAAGTAATAAGTTGGCGCACTTAAGATCGCGATGCACAATGCCCAACTCATGCAGGTGCTGCACGCCGCGCACCACATCACGCACGTAGCTCCGCGCCATGTCCTCGTCAAAGGCACCAAACTCCTTTAGTAATCTGCACTCACGCATTTGCACGGCAACAAAACACCGTCAGCATTGCGTTTGACATCTTAGATATCGCAGGTAACGTCGGTCCAAGTGATAAATCCACCCTACTTGCTGAGCGATCCTGCTGGAAGATACTCCATGAACATGTTGACAGTCGGACCGTAGCGCTCTGATTAGATCCAGCGTCATACCAATTCAGCACAGCACGCGATAACGTCAGACATGATGACCAAGTCTAGCACAGACAGCTGAACGCACCGCTACCAATGAAGCGCACAATGTTTTCGTGCCCATGGATCTGCAGCAGACGCAGAATCGCCAGCTCACGCTCAATCTGCTCCCAGCTCTGCACGCGCTGCAGTGAGAGCGAGCTCACATCATTGCCGAGCTCCAGCTCCTCCTGGATGAAGATCTGCTTGACCGCGAGGAGCTCCGCGCTGACGTCAGTAGACAGAAATCAGATGGTCCGCATTGATTGCACAAACTAAGAGGAAACGACCACCTTGGCAAACGCAGAGCGGCCGAAACTTGGCCGAAGCGGCCGCTGCCGACGCCTGGCCCTTTCTGCCATACGAGTGTCCTGTTCGAACCGGTAATTCTCATTAGCAGCGCACACTTCAAAAAGTGCAGCCCGTGCTTACTCGTTTGACAATAACGCGAGCTGGACATACTCCTCGGTCTTCATCTCAAAGTTGCTGCGTTACGCTTATATGCAGTAAAGGGCCGGTTGTCTACTCAAAACTGCAACCACTAAGGTTACTTGGCTCAGAAGCAGGTGAAAATTACCAAGAAGGAGAAGATTGGCGAAGAAGCTGCTTTCAATCACGGTAATGACTTGTGTGCACAGTGCCTTAATGTAAAGATTGAGCTTGCTGCAGACAATGGTCTAACGAGGAAATCTCAGCGGAAGCGTATTTTAGTAGGTGTGACGGAAGTGCTACAGATGCAGGACGTTCGCACGCCAGGCAGCATCGACTTGCCATACTATAAAAATGGCAGGGTGTATTGCGTTCGATTGCTTTAAAGATTCCAAACCGCGGTCGACAAGAGGTGTCGAGCAAGAAGGAGTCTGGGTGTTCTTGCTGTTTCCTATGCCGTGCACGAGAGCGCACATCAAGACCAACGGATCTACGTTTGGCGAGTACGCGCAAGCCAAGATGCAAGAGAAGAGCTACAGCTGGAATCTCCTGGGCGTATCACTATCGATAAATGATAGACTGCTATCGACAATTAGATAGACGGTGACGCGCAACGCTTTTGAGATCTCTCATCTTGATATTAGACGCCCATAATGTGGTGCTTTGAATAGCGAGCTCTTGAGGCTTTCAGGAAAGAAAAGTATGAATACGCGAGTCACCGCTTTGCTGACCAAATAACGAGCGAGCTTCAGTTCTGCAGTTTCTACCAAAACGGAGAATGAGAAGAACTCCAACCCGAGTTTCTTGGATACGTGTCAAACGTCATCATTAGACCAGATCCTGGGATGCGGATGCTGAGTACTGGTTTAAGAGAGGCTCGTCCACATCAACAGAGGCGGAGACGGAGGCTGCGCGATCGACAACACTGTGAAAGGAAGAGGAGAGTTTGCCCGCGCGATTGACAACGCCGCGGAAAGAAGAGGAGAGCTCTCCTGCGTTGGATTTGCAGACCTAAGCCTTCTGAGCGTCGTCTCGATCGTGGTATTGTCAGCAGGCGTTGCAAATGCTTGCGACGTGGTCTGTATGGACGAGTTCAGGACGAGCAAGTTGTGCTCACAGTGTCACCAGACGCTTTCACCTGTTCGATATCTTGCGAGCATAATGCTATCGAAGAAGAGAACGCACACGGGTGTGACACTGAGTCCTCGAGTGCAGATCGTAGAAGACGAATGCTCAGAAGTGCGTCGCTATGATCACGTGGAATTCACCGTGAAGACCTAGCGGCCGTCATGCCTGCGTCGCTTCGAGATGACAGTTTGTGTGGCATACATTACATATCACACAGCCATACACACTCACGACAGTGATGCGGCGATTTTGTGCCGAAGCGTTGGCTATTGGTGGACGCGGGTATGTGGCTGCCAACGGACGAGCACTTTTGACATTCCAGAGCTGTCAGACACTTGGCGCTCGGGCTATTAGCTCCGCAGCGAGCGAGCAAAAGGTGCGTCTCTTGCTTCCCATGGCGCTAGTCACGTTTCTTACAAGTCGTTTCCAACTGATTCTAGGCATATGAAGCCTTTGAAAAGGCGAAGAAACTCCTGGATGGCGACGATTTACAACAGGCTATGGGGCTTCTTGGCGCAGCAGCGCATGGCAATATTGCAGATGCGCAGTATCTGCTTGGCTCGCTGCTGCTGAACGAAGAGGAGGAGGAAAAGGAAGACGAAGCTCAGCGCAAGAACAAGGAACTAATTCGTGATGCAGAAGCTAATCGACAGCGTTCTGGACGTCCAGGCGACGCCATGAATATAAAAGATATTCGGAAGAGTGCGCGTGCCGCTTATAAGCAATATCTGATGGAGCAGAAACGCAAGAAGAAGGCCAAGGCGGCGCGATCGGCTAGTAACGCTACCTCGGTGGTGCAGCACGCCACGACTAGCGAGCTAGGCAGAGCTTTTGGTAGAACTGTTGAGGTTTTGCTGGATCCAAAGTCGAAGCTGGAGCCACTTCCTGGAAACGACGACGAGGACCACGCGGACGCTCCTCAGATGCAGCTAGACACGACAAAGGCAGTTGAGTGGCTGCGCCGTGCAGCAGACAACAGCAACCGCGATGCTCACGTTCAACTCGGTAACCTGTGTCTAAGCCACGACCCACCCATGGCAATGGAGGCCAGCTCCTGGTATACTAACGTGACAAAGGGCGAGAAGCCACACCCGGATGCATTATACAACCTTGGAGTGATGCTGTTCGAAGGTGTCCATCATGCAGAGCCGCCTTTTCCGGGAAACAAGAGTGCATCGATCCCATTCTTTGTCCGCGCAGCGGAAGCGGGTGATGCCTCGGCGCAGTTTTTCATGGGCACGCTGCTGCACCAGGGTGACAAAGATCTAGGAGTTGAGCCAGACTTTAAGAGTGGACTCATGCTCATTGAGATGGCAGCTAGCAAGAATAACCCGAGTGCTTTGTACTACTTGGCGCAGCTGTATCGCTCAGGCGACAAGGCCAACAATGTTCCTGCGGATCGTGCCAAGTTCCTCGAGTATCTGGACAAAGCTATGGAGGCAGGGGAAGCTGATGCGTACTTCTGCATGGCAGACATCTACTTTCATGGCAGTGACGGGTTTGTTCAAGACCACGAGCAGGCGCACGGGTTCTACATGGCTGCAGCCGAACAAGGACACGCAGACGCGTACTGCTGCCTCGGTGCTTTATACTACAACGGCATTGGTGTGAAGCAGGACTTCAAGAAAGCTTTCTTTTACTACCAGGAGGCAGCTGACAGAGACTCAATGGAAGCTTGGAAGAATCTCGCTGAAATGTACACTGTCGGTCGTGGTGTACCTCGCAACGAGGCCACCGCCAATGCGATCATCAAGATGCTCAAAAAGGTCGAGGTCGCAGCCGAGAAGAGCACAGATTAGAGTCGGTATACAATCATTTGCAACTTTCGGTGCAAGCTCCTGCCGGACCTTTTGGTCGAAAGGGCAGATTATCAAATCTAGATTTGAAACGACAGCGCATTACCACGATGAGGCGAGATCAACCTATGGCGCTGTTACTTCACGTGCTAGTGGGTATACTCTTTGTGGGTCCGGTTTGGTCTGGCAGGTACTTAGGTCGCAAAGAATTAAAGAGTGATGACAAAGAGTTTTGACGCTTTTTGCTGTGTCCAGCCAACGTCCGATAGCGCGACACTTGATATATCGCGTCGATCCTGGAGCGGAGCAAGTCCAGTATCTTAAGGGCTATAATCTTGATGGAGCAAAGGTATCGATGTCGTCCGTCTATCACTTGCAAACCTTTTCAAGTAAATTCTGGCTCGCATCTTGTGAATGCAGTTATCGTACACTATTACATCGCTTCCTCTCGACGGAGAAATCTATCAACTCTCCGAGATTTACAGTGAATATGGGTATAATAACGTTGCTAGAGATGTGCTGGCTAGCGATAGAATGGATCACTAACGTTCGTCCGATTTAGGTATGAGCCAAAACGCGCTGCATCACCGATTACCATTGTACCCACGACCGTCACAGGCTCTGACAATCGCATTGTGTTTTTACGTCCATCGTTCGGCGGACCGCGACGCGACAATAAGGTGAGAAATGCAGTAAGTTTTGATCCGTGTGTGCATCCAGATTGATCCGTCTGTTTGTGCAGTACGCAGAGTTCCGCTACACTGTGACCGATGGAATTACCACTTCAAACGAAGGCATTGTCGTAATCACCACGGGCAATGCCCTAGCGTCGAGCACCTTCGACCTGGACACAGACAACTGGGGGATCTTGTCGAACGGGGAAAGTGCAGACTCGCGACCACATTTTCAGCCTATTTCGCGAGGACTACAACTGAGCTACTACATATACGGCCTTGACGCTGTCATTCACCGTCGTGACGACACAGGCGATGACTCTATGCTTTGGTACTTCACCGCCCCTGCCAAGTTCCTCGGAAATCACTGGTCTGCCTACGGCGGCTCGCTAGACTTCGTACTTTCATCAGCAGAGGGAAGCTTTGATCTTGAAAACTTGAACCTCGCTGGCTCCGGCCACCTTGTTGAGCTTGAATGTGCTACATGTTCGCAATTTGCAGGCACAACACTCGCGATGCCGCTTAGTCCGATATTTTCGTATGATGGAACGACTACGCAGTTTCGACTGCCGTTAAACGAGCTCGCTGGTTGGGTCAAAGACCCCAAGAACATTCTTTTGCCATGGTTACCACCCTCGCAGTGTGAGTTTGTGGCAGTACTCTCAGGACTCTCCGCTCTGCGGATTCTGGGAGACTTTACAAGGGGCCACGAAAGCGTCGCGCTTGATTCTGTCGCTCTTCGACACGGATCAGGACAGCCCGAGAAATGCTACACCTCAACAATTTAAGCCGTCTTAGACGTACAACATACAACAAGTCGTCTTCGCGATGACGTCAATCAGCACATGCTAGCGTATTTTTGTTTCAGTTTGGTATCTAGAATCCCTGTGGGGGAGGCAGTTGTGCAGGACTAGGAAAGAGCACCTCGGCTTGAATCGGATAGTGATCCGATGGGTAGCGGCCGTTGCGGTCTTCGGTGATGACTTGCGTCGTCAGCACTGTCATGTGTGGACGATAGAAGATCCAATCTATGTGGTTCGCGGCACGAACCGCATTCTTCTCCCCATCATTTTTAACACCAGCCCAGCCGTGGTACGTGTATGACACGTCGCCAATCTGCTTCACCGCTTCCGGCCAGGCCTCGTACAGCTGCGGTCCATCCTTTTGAGACGTAAAGTAGCTGTACGTGCTCAAATGACGGTACGTGTTGAAGTCACCCATGAGGAAGAGCGGGGCATTGCCTGCAATTTGCTGCATTCGGTTCCACAGTAGTTTTGAGCCCCTCTCTCGCGACCTTGAACCCTCGTGATCCAACTGTGTGTTGAAGACAAAAAGCTCCTGCTGCGTAGCACGAAGACGGAACTTGCCCCACGTCACCATACGCACACACGCGGCGTCCCAACCTTGAGTCCCCGGTATGTCTGGCTGCTCCGAGAGCCAGAAGTCTCCGTTGTCCAGACGCACGAGGACTTCTGGATCGTAGAAGATCTGCTCAAACTCGCCATTCTGCTCGCGCTCAACGCCAAAGCGTTCGTACGGGTGCTTCAGCAAGCTCTATTCCCACACACACACACACACAACACCATCAGCACTTCACTCCGTCCCAATAATTTCGTTCCTGTCTCACCTCTAGCTCTGCTAATTGCTCCTTAAGTCCCTCCTGGGTGCCCATGACTGCTGGATGGAAGCGATCAATAATGTCGGCCACGTGATCTTTGCGATATTGCCAGCCATTGAATCCGTCCCCAGTGCCGGCAAATCTCAAGTTAAATGTCATGATCTTGAGATTCACCGACGTCGTGCTCAGCGGCTGCTTCTGCACCAATTCGTCCTTTGTCGTCGGTTTCATTTCTTTTATCCCCGCGCGAAATCTTGGTTTGTTCTGATAGCCGGATAATGCAGCAGTGGCCTCCGCCTGCTCGTCAACAGACGTAGACTTTCCACCCAATAGCAGGAGGTTTTGGTAGCTCAAAAATACCAAGAACACCACAATAGTACCTACCACCACATGGAAGCGACCGCTTGTAGACTTACGAGCTTGCGAGTGGCGGTAGTACGGATTGCGCGGTGCCGAGTTGGTCGGGAAGAAGGAATCGAAGCCGCTCATTGTGACTGAGGAGAAGTGAAACCTTTTGAAAACGTGCAGTGACATCATTGGATGAAACGACTGCAGGATCATTAACCAATCCGATGCAATCATGCACCAGATTGGATAAAATCTTCACCTGTCGTTTTTGTGGCAATATGGCGGACGGAGCGGAAGCATTGCGCGCCATGGAGTCGCGGGCTATCCGTGAGGCGCAATTGGAAACATATACAAGCAACTTAGGATCAATGTCGTTAGTACTTGCGACAATGCTGTGGCTGACGCTGCCACCGCTCTGGAGCGTTGTCAATGGCGAGTGGAGCACCGCAATAACACCCAGTCTACTAGCTATTGCAGGTACGTTGCTTCGATATGGAAGGATTGTACGAAATGAGGTGGTGACTAACATTGTTTGACTTGTTGCTGTAGGACACGGAGTGTTTGTGCTGTCAATTCTGTTGATACTTCGAGTGGTGCAAGTGCAAGGGGAGGAGCTACTGATTCAATTCAATTCCAAGGTAGGGAAATCACAGTGCGTTGTTATGGAGTGGTGATTGGTGAAGTTTACGGATGAATCTATGCTGCATGTTGCTAGTATTTGAGCGTAACGAGCAAGCCCGAACCTTCCTTTGTCCCGCTGAATCGAGCTGCTCAATGTACGCTTGTTTGACAATCACTCTGATAGCGAATTATATACTGATTTATTGGTTGCACTTGCATCTTTTTAGTGGAGGAAGTGACAAAGCTCAATTCGCTGCAAGGCTGGCTGTCAAGCAAGAAAGATTCATTGGCTGAAAAGAAGCAGACGCAGGAAGAGCGTTCGTTCTTTGATCATGCTCCTGTAAAAACTGTCGAAGATGGCAAGGCGTACCTCCGTCGTATTCAAAAGGCGCAAAAGCAGAAAGAAGCGGAAGAATCGATGCAATCGGCCTCAGTGTATGGAATGGAGAATATGTATCAGAGCGACGCTTTTGGCATTTACGGCAACGCGTCCATGGTGCCTCGTGTGTATCAGGCTTCAGGCTTTGATCCGTACCTTCGTGATGTCAGCATTGGAGACGAGCAAGAGGACCCGCTTCGTACATCGTCACTTCCGCATATTGCGTGGCAGCAGCTGGAAGAGTGGGGGCTTGCTATGTTCATGCATTTGTATTGCCGGAATATTCGCCGTCTGCTTGCTTATCACGTCAAAGATGTCGTCGAGGCATTTTTGGAGAATGCAAACGCTCTCAACGAGTGTAGCGTGATGGCAGACGTCCTCTTGCGTCGCGTACCGTCACAAGCGCTGCTGTGTCCACCAGGGCAAACGAGCCAAATGACCAATGTGTCGCTGTCTGACATGCTGCAAAACCTTGCAAAGAGCCCTCTGTTTTTCAGCAAAGAACGGGGAGTGTTTCTGTTTGAAGAGCACCAAAGTGTGAGTGCCATATCTGGGTTTGACATCCGCAATTACGTGCTGTACTGAATATGTTGTGCATGTTTTCAGTTTGAAAAATATCTCAACGTTGGCGATCCTAGTAGCACAGACTATTCGTCCCTAGACCGGCAACAATATGTCCTGGAGCGACTGATTATGCTGTCAAAGGACCGCAGTCTCGATCGATTCCGTTGGAACAAGGGCGCTGCGTGGAAAGGCAAAGAGTGGACGGAGGACTTGCCAACAGACGCCGAGATTTTGATGAACACTTTTTGCTGCATGATGGACAACATGCTGCCCGCAGACAACGAGCGGGACCGTCCGTTTTGGAAATCGTATTACTTCAGCAAAGGTCCCAACCGTCCATTTACACCGCGAGTACGCAGCCGCCTCTTTTTGGTCCACACAGTGGGGCGCCCACCTCATTTCAAGGCGCTAGTGAAGGGTGCGGTTCGCGAAATTGTTCCGGTACGTAGTGTTGGTTGGTCGTATTGGAAGGTTTTCCGGCTAATTGTGTGTTTCTTGCGTGCTCAGGGTGAGGAAAATTGCTTTCACGCTATTGTCGTGTATTTACACGCTGTCAAAAAGATGAAGGCGGTGCGTGAGCTTTGCAATTTTCATGTGCTCATGTTGGCTATTGGAAACTTACTCATGTCCTCACAACGTTTTTGTAGGGCTATCTCGAGAGCATCAACTTGCATCGTATCATTGAGCAAGTCTTTGATGTTGCTAAGTAAGGAATAAATGATGATGCAGTCGGATTGATTGTACACTCGTGGTTTTATGATACAGCATCAGTTGAAGGCAAATTTATCGCACAAAGTAATTCTTCGTGCAATCTTTTTCATGAGCTTTGAGGTTTTCTCGGGTCTTGAAAGTCTTTTGACGCGTCACTGGGCAATACGAACACGTGTAGGGGCGCTGAGTCTGGTGACGTCGCTGCCAGTGGCGCTTCAGCGTCTGCAAATTTCGCAAGCTTTTGCCTGTCGACTCAGCGTACTCGCACTGCTTTTCAGGACAATGTTTGGGCCCCACAGGAAGCGGAGACTGCTTCCCAATCACGTCTGCTACGGGCGTCTCGGGATGCTGCTTCGCGTGAAAAGTAAGTTGATAGAAATTCACAAAGCGGTTGCCGCAAATGCAGCACTCAAATGGCTTGAAACCATCCTGCAGCAATTCCACTGGAGCCGTTAGCGCAGGCTTCTCACTGACAGCCCCTTTAGTTTGAGCAGACATTGGAGCAGAGCTCGACGAAGTTTGGCCACGGAGCCGCAGAATTTCAGCCTTCAACTGTTTGATCTGGTCCTGCTGAGCTTGAATTGTTTCTCGAAAATGTCGGCTTTCGTCAGACGGAGGAACATTAACACTGTGGATATTCATTGCATCTTGCTCGTAATCGGTACTCGTGCTTCTTGGCTGATCGATAGCAAGTCTAGTCGATTCAAAGGGTGCAAAGGAAGCGAGCGCAGCAGCACGACGCGGCGACGTTTGAGATTGTGCAGCATCGACATTGACCCCCTCTCCACGTGTGTTTCCATTCAAACTCGGATTTGTAGCGGAAGAAAGTTGTGGAGCATGCGTTGTGCGGTGGAATCGCATTGCAGCTCGAGATGAGTAGCGTTTAGTGCAGCCGGGAACGCCACAGACATAAGGTTTCTCACCCGTATGCACCCGAATATGTTCCTGCAACGTTGATGTCCGTGCAAATGGTTTCTGGCAGGTCGGACAGCTCAGCTTCTTCTCCCCCGTATGAACAACCGTGTGGTCTCTCAAGTGAGCGCTATCTGCAAACGACTTGCCACATCCAGGATGCATACACAGAAAGTTTCGCATGCGCATCGCACCTGGAACCCTTTTGCGCTTCCTCGTGGGAGCTACGGGAATGGAGTCTGTCATCACCGCTGGGACTAGCAGCGGAGCGATCACGGACGAATGATTCACTGATAATGGCAGCGTAGCACGTGCAGCACTTGAAGTTATGGTCGTATCGCCACTAGTAGCGACAACGTCTGTCAGTGTCGTAGCGTTACTTAAGTCCACAAGACTGCTACATGGTCTCGTCATTTCCCTCTTCTGCTTCTCTGTAGTCCTCGGCGCTGTTGTCACAGTCGATGTGGTAATACTGTAGCCATTGCCACAGTGTTTATAGAGACTTCTAGCTTCATTCTCGCTATTATCAACACTAAAGCTCCCCAGTTTAGCGGAAGAACTCGTGCGTAAGCCGTCGAGTGGTGGTGGCACTTGGTGTGTGGCGTATCTGGGCGTCAACGGAGATACCGACCATCGCACTGACTCTGGACCTGCAGTCTCAACAGAGGACGACGATGTAGAAGTTGCTGCAGTGCCACAGCCTGTTTCAGTATTTGGATCGCATAGAAAACGTTGGAAAGGGGTGAGTACGTCACCTTCAGGAGGGAACGACACAAGTCCCGAGTTGGCTGGAAGAGAACGTTCACACGTCCGAGATGATTGGGCAATGGGAGTGGCGCATTGAGATGAAAAGGACATTGAGGTCTGGACTGAAGCCGCTGGAGTAGCGAGACGCGCATCGTGGAGAGGCTTCTCCATGGGCAGGAAGAAGCAGTTGGCTAGAATTGTTGCAAGGTCTACGATGGTTGGTTGAAATGAGGTGTTATTATGGCTGGTGCCTCCACGTGACGTTATGTGGTGAGGGACGGATGCGGGCTTTGAGAAGGGAAGCGAATTGAGTGTATTAGTCGAGAAAGTGTCGTCCTAGATAGCTAAAAGTCGAGTTCTTTGAGGTCTAACCACTTGGTCATATACAGACACGAGCGAGGCGAAATGACGTTGCCTTCTTGACATTGCTCGAAGACCTGCAAGCGACATAACAGAGCGTCAGTAAGGGAATACGAATGTCATTGCTCCTTGAACTATTGACGCACTGGACACACGCCACACGGAGTCTCTGAGAGGTAATTGAAGGTCGTTATCGGTTGCGAAATCTTGTACTTGACCTCGTGAGTTGCCTGGAAATGCCGAAAATTGAACGGTGAGGTGAAATGGCACCATGAAGACTAATGGACGACGAGATTGCTACGTACACCTGGTGTAAGACGCACGGACCGCACTTCTTCGACACGACCATCGTACATAAGCGTCTGAATAATGGAGCAGATTTCTTCTGGACCCAGCGCCACCTTAGAGATACCCGAAGCGTGCACCTTGTCTGTGATGGCGTTCAAAGTGCTCATTCCCGACGCTTTGATCACTTCATAGACAAAAGTGCTGAGCGTATCAATAAATACATGATCGAACTCCTGTTCATTGTACCATGGACCACCAGTGATCTCCGTAGAAGGCACTGCAGTCGACATCATGTGACAACAAGTCGAATGATTAGCCTATCGTCCACTCATCACCGTCCCTACAATAGCTCACACAATGGTCTTACCCAGGTCAAAGAGCATATACAGCTTCTTGTTCTTGCTGCTGATAGACTTGACCGATTTGACCAAACGCCGCGTCTCCAGCAGCCGCAACGTCTTGGTCACAATTTGCTACAGCCCAAGAACCTTTCGTCAGCTACAAACTTCATCATGTGGTACACAATCAACCTGTTAACGCACTTGTGGAATGTTGGTATGTGTCTTGATATCCCTCGTCCAAATGCCTTTATTGCCTGCACGTTCAATCTCCTGCAGCACCAGACGCTGCTCCAACCTGTAGTGAGAGAACCACCCCAAACGCTTTAGCTTCCAGAGCTTCTCAACATTCTCAAAGCTCATACTATTCGACGTACGTGAGTCCACGAATGCGTTCCGCTTCCTCAGCATTCACAATTCCATACGAAAGCACGTTTCCTTTCTTGAAAATCTTGATCTTGCCCTCACCCAACAGCGCGTTGATGACATCTGGTAGTTTCTCGTAGCCACCGCTTCCTTCCGCTTGGAAATACTCGCGCACTTCAGCGTCGGTCACTGGCTCACGAAAGTTGCGTAGTAGACCCAGGAACTTGGTCATGACGCTGGGCGCATTGCCCTTCGACACTGACGCAGTCGCCATGGCTCTCAAATTCACGCAATAACGGCGCAAGAAACAACAAGACTGATTGGTCGAAAGCGATATTACGCTCTCGCCATTGGTTGAAAAGACGCTACTCATGCTCGCCACCAGTCAGTCGGCTATTGACCATGAAGTTCGGCTACCAGTTCCAGCACTTGTGTGGCAGCGTCTACTCGCAGGGCAACGTGGTTTTCACTCCCGATGGAAACTCAGTGCTTAGTCCTGTTGGCAATCGTATCACTCAATTCGACCTCATCAAGTACGTCTTTCTCTAACTCTAACCATCGACCACATTGCTAAGTGTTGCTTGCATGTTCTTGTAGCAACACATCACGAACTTTTGCCTTTGAAGCACGCAAAAACGTCGAGCGCATTGCCGTATCGCATGATTCGCGACTGCTGCTTGCTGTAGATGAAGACGGTCGTTGTCTGCTGGTTAATTTGAAGCGCGGTACTGTGCTCTACCGCTTCCACTTCAAGAAGCCCGTCGGGGCATTAAACTTTAGCCCTGACAATCGCTACATTGCGGTATCGATTGGCAGCAAGGTGCAGTTGTGGCGTACGCCAGGTCTTGTGCGTGAGTTTGCCCCCTTTGTCTTGCATCGCACATACACGGGTCACTATGCCGACGTGGTGAGTGTGTCGTGGTCTCACGATGGCAAGTTTTTCGTCACGGGGGCAGAAGATTTGTCAGCGCGAGTGTTTTCAGTCGAGCCGTACCCGGGATTCAAGCCGTTGACGCTTTCGGGACACCGCGATGTGGTTATGGGCGCTTTCTTTGCCCAAGACGACAAGTCGATTTTCACCGTTGGACGGGATGGTGGTGCTTTTGAGTGGAAGTACAGACTTCCAGATAGGGAGATGCTTGAACGAACGTCTAATGAGAGCGAAAACAGTGAAGACAGCGAAGATGAGACGGAGGAGAAAGAAAGCGAGGACGAGGAGAGCAAGAGGCATGAAGATGCGACGGACAAGAAGCGGAAACGGAAAGGGGTCGAGGAGCAGGAGGAAGTTATCCCGGAAATTGCACGTGCCATCAAATGGTACACTTGCCAAAAGCACGCGCTAAAGATGGCGTATGCCAAGGTGCTGTGTTGCACGCTCCACGCGTCCACTGGAGTACTTGTGGTGGGCTTTGGCAATGGCACGTTTGGGTTATACGATCTTCCCGCCTTTGTGAACATTCATACACTGAGTGTCACGCAGAATCAACTGGAAACGGTGGCGGTGAATGCCACTGGCGAATGGCTGGCCTTTGCATCGCGCAAACTTGGTCAATTACTTGTGTGGGAATGGCGCTCCGAGACGTATGTGCTCAAGCAGCAAGGGCATTACTTTGACCTCAATGCTGCAAGCTACTCCCCTGATGGACGTCTACTGGCGACAGGTGCTGACGATGCTAAACTCAAACTTTGGGACACAAACAGCGGCTTCTGCTACGTCACCTTCACCGAGCACTCGGCTCCTGTGACAGCTGTGCAATTTGTGCCCTCTGGACAAGCTGTGGTGAGTGCGTCATTAGATGGCACTGTTCGTGCGTTTGACTTGAACCGATACAAGAACTTTCGCGTTCTCACCACACCAGAGCCAACACAATTTCTATCTCTCGCTCTTGACCCAAGTGGACAAGTTGTGTGTGCCGGGTCGATGGACCCATTCAACGTGTACGTTTGGTCCCTGCAGACTGGGCGTCTCACGGATGTCCTCAGTGGTCATAGTGGACCCGTGACTTCACTCTCCTTCTCGCCTTCGTCCTCTGCGGAGCCGATTCTAGCGTCAGCGTCGTGGGATCACACCGTGCGCCTTTGGAACGTCTTTGCGAGCAAGAAGAGCCTCATTGAACCCCTTGCTCACCCAACAGATGTGCTGGCTGTGGCATTTCGCCCGGATGGCAAGCAGCTTGCATCGACAACGTTGAATGGTGCGATCAATATCTGGGACGTCAAGGACGGCGAGCAAGTTGGTACAATTGATGGCATGCGCGATATTGCAGGCGGTCGTAAGGAAGCAGACCGTATCACGGCAGCCAACAACCAGCTCACCAAGCATTTCACGAGCGTTTGCTACTCTGCTGATGGTTCTCTTCTTCTTGCCGGTGGACGCTCCAAGTTTGTGTGCATTTACGCCGTCGAGCCTCAGATGTTGCTCAAGAAATTCCAGATCTCACACAATTTGTCTCTAGACGGCATCTTGGAAAAGCTGAACAGCAAGAACATTACAGAGAGCGGTCTTAGTAAGGAGGAGCTCGACGCTCATTTGGACGACTCGGAGGCTTCAGGTCGCAACGGCGGCGCTGATCTTGTGGGTGCTAAGCGTGCTGTTGACCCGGGAAGTCGCCGTAAGAATATGGAGGTGCTGTCCAAGGCTGTGCTTTTCTCTCCTACTGGTCGAGCTTGGGCTGCTGCGACCACGGAAGGTCTGCTAATTTATGGGCTGGATGAGAGTCTGGCCTTTGATCCCTTTGATCTCGACGAGGATATCACTCCCGAAACCATCACCCAAACGCTATTGCGCCGTGAATATGCTCTCGCCTTGGTGATGGCATTACACTTGAACGAGGAGCCACTCATTGCTCGATGTGTGGAAGGTGTACCGCTTGCTAGTATTCCACTCGTTGCACAGACGCTGCGTGGCGAGATTTATCTACAGCGGTTGCTGCAGCTACTGGCCAAGCGAATGGAATGCAGTCCGCACCTCGAGTTTTACCTCCAGTGGAGTCTTGCGGTGCTCAATACGCATGGTCAGACTTTGCGTGACGATCCCTCCAGCAGCGCGACGTGTCTGCCGACTCTGCGTTCGCTACAAAAGAGTATTGCGCGGCACTTGCACGATCTTGCCAAGATGTACGTTGCTTGTTTGTTTCACATCAGTGTCTTTGTCTCTTGCTGTGACTGATCTTCGATCTGATCTCGTTGTGTCTTGTAGCTGCGATGATAACCAGTTTACGCTCAGTTACCTCAAAAACCTCAGCAAGATGCAGCAAACTCGATAGACCGAGCAAGACGCTGCAACATCATAGCAACTTGAATAGCTTGCGACCATAGTAATAGTTAGACTCATTGTGTGCTTTCCAACAATGCATCAACTCGTTCTTTTTCCTTGAATGTAGCCATCTCAACTTTCACGTGTGCAATTCTTGCCGTTCGTTTGATCGTCAATGTTGCAGTCGCTCTCTGCTTCTTCCATGGGAATCCACATCTTGACGTCCTGATTCGAACCTGATACCAGGAGCTCTCGTGTTGGATGAGTCGCAAGTGCAAGCACAGGATACTCATGTCCACTCAAGACCGAGCACACTTGCTGTGTCCCCACATCCCACATAAAGATGCGATTATCCTCCGATCCACACGCAACAAGTGGCTGCTTGTTCCATTGCTGCTCTAGAAAAGTGCATTGCATGCTCAACTTGTGGTTCACGTGCCCTTTGTACGTGCGCACACAGATATCGTGCATATAGTCCCACAAACGGACAGTACCGTCAAGCGTCGAACTTAGCACATATCGACCGTTAGGCGCAAAGCTCGCACTTCCCACAGGCGCCGCGGGTTCCGTGATGAGTGAGCGCATACATTGACGAGAAGCCACATCCCACACACGCACGAGGCCATCGTATCCGGCAGTCACGAGCAGCGAGCCGTCCGTCGGATGAAATTGCACACTTACTACCGGTTCTTGATGTGCTCCAATAATTGCAACAGTCCTACCACTGCGTACATCCCACAGCCTCACGTTCTCATCGTGGGAGCCTGTAGCTACTAATGACCCCTGGGGGTTGATTGCCACGCAGCTCACAAAGTCCGAATGCGACTCGATGGGTGGATCCGACGCTACTACTGTGGCGTTCAGTCCGTCTTCGTCTAGTCCCAAGGTAGCAGATGAACCTTCCAGGAGTGATAAAGGCGTGGTAAGAGCTGCGTCGAGGCTCCTGTGAGTCGCGCCCAGTGTAGCGAGCGTCTTGGCCGTCTCCACGTCCCAAAGTCGCGCCGTCCGGTCGTCGGAAGCCGACGCCAAGTGCCGCGAATCTGGCGACCAGCAAGCAGCCGATACACCCGCTTCGTGTCCGTACAAAGAGGTCTTTGGGAGAGTCTCCAGATCGTTAGTCTTGGACGCTAATTTCCAGATTTTGACGGAGGAATCGGCAGCTGCAGGATAGGAACGAGTTGAGGATAGGATTAAGACACAAAGGAAAGGGAATTATGTGGTAAAAGTGACGTACAGGAGGTAGCGAGGAAGTTCTCATTGGAAGAGAATGAGAGACTGGAAATGGGCTTGGCGTGTGCACATAGCGTTTGATGCGCACGCCACTTTAGAACCATCACTAGGCTTTAAGGTGAATTTTAGAGCGAGGTATATGTTTTGACAGGGGGTGGCGCTGTCATACTTGATATGAGTTAAGACATTCGAGAAGGTCATTGAGTTTTTGACCATGTCGGAGTCGCAATCAAGATTCGAAGTGTTGGAAGAGGAGACGCATTACCCTGCGACTCATCCAAAGAGTGTTGCGGAACCAGAGCAGAGGCAGCAAGATGATGGTCTTGAAGAGAAAGAGGAAGAAACACTGGAGCAACAGCTGGAGCGACTCGTGCTCAGCGTCAAGAAAGACGACGATGTCGACTCCGAGGGCGATAGGGTCGAAAATACCACCGAGAATGTCAAAAAGGCATCGAAAGCCAAAGAGCTCGGCAACAAGTGGGTGGTATATTGACGAGCGTGTTTTTGCTAGTATTTTGACAGCCAGATGTGTGTGGCTCTAGATTTTTCTCTCGCGGCAGCTATTTGGACGCGATTGAGTGCTACACGACGGCATTGAAGCTCTGCCCTGCGAACGAAGAGTACGCCTACAGTAGGGTACGTTTTAAGAAATGGACGATTGTTGTTTGACAAT
Source organism: Pseudoperonospora humuli (assembly GCA_003991265.1). Classification (NCBI taxonomy): domain Eukaryota; phylum Oomycota; class Peronosporomycetes; order Peronosporales; family Peronosporaceae; genus Pseudoperonospora; species Pseudoperonospora humuli. Next base: position 27,425 of record NQFO01000967.1, read on the forward strand.
CAATTGACGCGTTTATCATTGCAGGCGGTATACTTTAGTAACAGGGCGGCGTGTCTGTTGCGGCTCGGACGGACAGAGGAGTCGGTGGATGAGTGCACGCAAGCGGTGACGCTGTCGCCTACGTACGTCAAAGCGCTTCTGCGGCGAGCAGAGGCACTTGAAAAGCTGGACAAACTCGAGGAAGCACTGGCAGATTATGACGCTGTGCTAAAGATTGATCCGACGGTGCGTACGGCTGTGACTGGCCACGAACGTTTGAAGAAGATCGTGCAGGAGCGCCAAGAAAAGATGAAGGCAGAGATGCTCGATAAGCTGAAGGGATTTGGCAACACTCTTCTGGGTAAGTTTGGACTCAGCACGGACAATTTTCAGATGGTTCAAGACCCAGCGACGGGATCGTACAGCATCAACTTCCAGCAGAACCCAGGTCAATCAGAGAAGCAACAGCCACCGTCACTACATCAACAGCACAAGTAGAACAACTGATGCAGGTAGCAAAGAGAAGCATCGAGAAACATGCACTGGCGTGTGTCTCTGTACTACCATAGCTGTGTTTGTCCAGTAATATTCACCGCAGCTTCAATTGTTTTTCCTTTTTTTGCCACCTTTCTTGCTTCTACCTCTTTTCTTGACCTTTGCTACCATTTTGGCGTACACACGGCGACTAAGTATTCCACGGTACACTTTTTGGATACATAGTGCTGCATTATGAACCACCTGTGCATATCAAAAGTGGTGAGGTCGTGAACAGCTCCTGCCCCATATGAGCTACACACATCGTACCATTTGAGCTCCATGCTCCCGAGCTCTGATCTTTTCCAAGGCCAGTTCCTCCGCATCGATAACAGCCTGTTCCTCGTCAATCTAGCAACGTATACATTGAGTGAAATGTCGTGGTAAAAGTAGCGTGGAAATAACACAAGTGTACCTTGAGAAAGTGCTCATTAAACTGCGCGCATTGCTCACACTCTTGCTTGTAGGTCTCCTTTAGCGTTTGCAGTTGGGCTTCCATGTTGTCCATCTCAGCATCAAACTTCTTTACGATGGCTGCAACTTCGGCAGCCATCTTGCACTTCTTCTTGCGAAGTCCGTCCTCCTTTTCTTGATGTTCTTGTACCATGCTGGCAGCTTGCAGCTCTAATGCAGAAACTCGATCCACGAGCAATTTCATCTGTTCCGAGTGTTGGTCATGCGCCTTGGCTTGTGCTTCCTTGAGATCCGTCTCAAGCATCAGGAGCTCATGTGATGTGGTCTGTTTCACAACATACGCACTCAAATGAGTCTTCAATCAACATCTACACCTGGCAACGATCCATTCAACACATCTCATACCTGGTTAATTACATGCAGTTCAGTGCGCAGCTTTTGCACCTGCGTATCGAGCAAAGCCATTTCTTTTTCCTCGGTTTTCCGCATCTCTGTAAGTTTTTCTCGAATCGCTAGGCGTTCATCTTCTGCTTGCTTCATGCGACTTTCGGCCACAGCCATAACCTCTTTCTTGGACTTTGTGTCTTCCAGCGTCCTGTCCAAATGTGCATGCGTGAGGTCTGCGAGCTCCGATAAGGCCTTGACCAACATTTGCAAGTCTTCCGATCGGTCGTGAGCCGTTGTGCCTTTGTGGTAAAGCACTTCCACGGCCACGGGGTTTTCCCGCAAATCTCGACACAATGCGCGTGTTGTCAGACGAATTTGGTCGGCCATATTGTCCTGACGGCTGTCCATGGCTTGAGTCGCTTGGTGATAGAGTTGTTCCCATCGCCAATGCTCTCGCAATAATTCGGCCGAATTGAGGCACCGACTTTCACGTAAAGCGACTAAAAGCGACGTCTGTGACTCTAGCGGGACATACGTAAGGTAAGTCAAGCGATCAAGCAGGTCGCCCATGACCGCCATCATGCGCTGGGACTCGACATTCGTCAACTTCTGCATACGAAAAGCAGTTGTACTTCCTAACAAGATGAAGAGCCACAAGGCCAAATGGGGATCATGCTCGGATTTATTTCGCGAATTAACTCGAATATTTGCTAAAACGACAAAGATCCTGATCTAAAGTCGCAGAAAAACAAAGGAGCAGCCGGCCATGAACAACACAGTAACAGCTTACGCTTAGCATTTCTTGCCTTCCGCACCATCAGCAGGAATGTACCAGCAGTGCTTTGTTGCCACGCCGCCAACGGTTGTCACGTCGAAGCTTTTGCCGAAAACCCAAGAGGTATCAGCAGTGTGGTACTGCAACTTCATCCAATCCGCCGAGTATTCCATTGAGAAGAAACCATACTCGTCGCCCGAGTACTTAAAAATGTTATGAGCATATGGCTCTTGATAAGCCGTGAGACCACTGGCAGCCTCTTTCTGGATACCTCCACCAGCTCCGTTCTCCACAAAATGCATGCCAAGTGGCTCCGAATAGTCGTGCTTCTCACCGTGAGTGTGGCCGTACACCCAAGCATGAATGCCAAGACCCTCAAGAGTTTTATACCACACTTTCATTCCCTCTTCATCGTAGTGCACATGTGGACTGTAGTGACTGTTGACAATCTTCCATGTTGCAGTCGAAGCCGCCGCCTTCTCAGCAAGCTGCTTACGAGTATCCTCACCCCATTGCATAAACTTGTCGTAACATGCGTCGTACAAGTCCGTGTCACCACCACAGCAGAATTCGTGTCCACGAGCAACACCCTTGCACGAAGTGTCGTCACCACCAGAGTAGGCAAAACACTGACAGCACACTTGCAATGCAGCGTGCACATCAGCGTCACCAGTGTCGACGTTGAAAATGTCAATAGTGACGCCAGAGTCAGCATCTTCAATGGAGTGGACGTAAAAGTGATCTTCTAGAATCCAACGGTTGTCGTTAGGACTCACGTACTCCTTCTGCCACTTCAGTTTGTTGTCCAAAGCTGCAAGAAGGTCGTCCACAGAGTTGCACACAGCAGTCTCGTCACCATCCGAGCAAAGGTAGCTACCACCACCGTAGTCGTGGTTTCCCATCACATTGATAAAGGGAATTCCAGCGATATTCGAACCTTTAAACTTGCTCTCGAAAGTTGTCGTAAATCTCGAATCGCGTCCCTCTTCGCTGTTGATTCCAGTCCAGTAGAAACTGTCACCGTGGCCAAGAACGACTTTGGGCTTGAGATCAGCAGTTCCCGCTTGGGTGTCCATGATACTGGCCACAACGTCCTCTGCCACAATATCGTAGTTCGTGAACGTATCTGAGCGTGAGCAGCACGAGTCTTGGTAAATTGTCGCGCCCCAGTCACCAACAGCAAAAGCCGACAGCGTATATGTTTCTGATTAGAGCACCAAAACCTTGTGAGTCAAATTCTTCACGTATCAATTCCAAAATTTGTACAAATCTTACCAGCGGTCGGGTCAGACGTGATAGTACTGGTGCGTGATCGCGTGCTGTTGCCTTTCTTCGACGATCCGCCCGCACCACCGCCGTAACCATCGCCACCAGCGGCGGAGTCTCCGGCACCTCCATCACCCGAGCTTTCATTGGCTGCGCTGCTACCTCCTGTAGTAGATACGACCACGGCAATAATGGCGCCGATGATGGCAATGACCACCACTCCACCTATCAGTAGGTATTTCTTGTTCATGGGTGGAAGACCCATATTAAGTGCGACCGTCTGCGGCTTGTCTCGATGTGCTACAGGAGACTCAAGTGCTTCCTCGGCAAAAGCGCAAATGGATAAGAGGGGACATGGTCCGATTGGCGTGCATGCCTATCCCAAAGCGCTGGCATTTGAACCGGCTCTCCCGACGAATTTTTGCCCACAACATCCCGACAACAATTGGCGATTACTACAAAGTCGGTACATGTGGGCTCTCATGCTGATTCTTGGAGGAAGTGCATTCTCTCCCAAACAAAAGAAGGATATTTCGTGCAGATTATCGGAAGACTTTTATCCTAAACGCTTTGTAAAGGCCTGAATAAATAATACCGGCCTTGATAAAGTTTTGGGTCTAACTCGATTTAGATCTCGATATTTGGAACATATCGTCCGATGTCGGTAGCCACAAGGCCACAAGCCTGACCTGAATGAGCACTTTCTGGTATCCACGATCGATTTGTGGAGGAGGCTGCGCTTTTAAAGCCTCCATGTATCCGAATTACTCTCTCTTGGTGTACATGCGTCAGCGCCATCGTGCATGACGGATAGGGTTATAGATTCAGTGTCCTACGTAGAAACGAGACCAAGACGAATACCTAAGCATAGCACCGTTGTCCAATTGTGAACAACAAGGGCTGGGTCACGGTAATACGGCCGCTACTCTACCGCCAAGACCTTACTCATAAAGCAGCGCTAGGCTCGTTTTGCTTTTTTTGACATGGATTTTATCTCTATCTGCCTTTTAAACAAATTAATGCGAAGATCTTTGCTATGTGCCCGACCATCTTGCGTGAAGCCACTTACTCGGAACGCTGGTTTCGACTGGTAAAAGTGAGCAACGTGTTGATTTTCTAGAGACAAGACCAGCGACTTGTTGAGAGGTCTTTCACATCAGTGCAAGCGCATCTTTCTCTATCCAGGATTGCCTGTCTACTATGCAGCCTGCCTGCGTGTATCCTCCAAGTTTGTTCTTAGATAGACACTTTCCCGTGGCTACTTTTGTTTCATTTACGTACCTACTTTACTCTACGCGTCACCCTTCGAAACGCCACATTGCGTCACTCGCCGCGAAGCTCGTTCTTGAGCAGCGCCAGCATGCTGATGGCCGCGTTAACGTCATAGCCCCAGTACTTGACGCTGCACTCTGTGTGGACGCAGCGGAGCCCTCTGTGACATTTCATGAGCTGTTGTGGATAGATCCCCAGCCAGTAACATCGCCACACACTCGCACATCCTCTCTAACGATGTCTCCTACCTTGCGTAGAGACAAAGGTATTTTACAGACGATAGCTTCTGGTGGCACTGCGAGCAGAGCTTGCTCGTCATGAACTCGTCCATGAACACCACCGTCGCGCGCTTCTGCAGCGGTCCTGCCAACCTCTTCGCCGGATCGGGCACGTGTATTTGATGCCATCGCGCTTACTCTAGTCCCCGAACACCACGCACGTCTTCATACACACCGTCAGAACAATGCGCTTTGAGATCGTATTGACCGCCACACGAGCCATGCGCTTCCTGAAGAACTTCCACTTGAGAAACGGCCGTCAGCAAGAACGTCGCGTTACTCCGCAAGTATTGCAGTCACTCCAGGTATTTCAAATGTAGCTCGCGGTCTTGAACGACGGCATTTCTGCAAGGATCTTCTCGTACTCAGAGTGCCGTTTCTTTAGGTCCTTGTTCCAAGCAGTAAATCGCTTGAAGCCAGCCATGTGACGGTACTTTTTCAAAGTCACTTGTACGATATTGCGCTCGTTACGACACTTCGGTCTCCTTTCATAGTGCCATCCTTGCTGTAGATGAAGGAGCAGTACATAGCGCCTGCATTCAGGTCAAGTTCGACGACGACGTCGGCACGTATCCAGGAGGCACCAATGAACACTGGACAGATTTCTTGTCTGTCCTCTTCTTGTCTTCCGTCTGTGATA